>JAZGTJ010001071.1:0-66611 GCA_036877575.1 Botia almorhae | reverse complement strand
CTGTTTACAGTTGACCCCGAAGTGACTCTGTTTACAGCTGATCCTGTTTACAGTTGACCCTGTTTACAGTTGACCCTGTTTACAGTTGACCCTGAAGTGACTCTGTTTACAGCTGACCCTGAAGTGACTCTGTTTACAGTTGACCCTGAAGTGACTCTGTTTACAGCTGACTCTGTTTACAGTTGACCCTGAAGTGACTCTGTTTACAGCTGACTCTGTTTACAGCTGACTCTGTTTACAGTTGACCCTGTTTACAGTTGACCCTGAAGTGACTCTGTTTACAGCTGACTCTGTTTACAGTTGACCCTGAAGTGACTCTGTTTACAGTTGACCCTGAAGTGACTTTGTTTACAGTTGACCCTGAAGTGACTCTGTTTACAGTTGACCCTGTTTACAGTTGACCCTGTTTACAGTTGACCCTGAAGTAACTCTGTTTACAGCTGACTCTGTTTACAGTTGACCCTGAAGTGACTCTGTTTACAGTTGACCCTGAAGTGACTCTGTTTACAGCTGACTCTGTTTACAGTTGACCCTGAAGTGACTCTGTTTACAGTTGATCCTGAAGTAACTCTGTTTACAGTTGACCCTGTTTACAGATGACCCTGAAGTGACTCTGTTTATAGCTGACTCTGTTTACAGTTCTTTACACTCATACTTTACGGTTACTTTTACATTCTTCTTGCATGTTCCTAGTCAGATTTTTTAAGTATTTTTTTATCAAGATGTAAAAACTTCTGAAGTGGCTACATCCCTCATAATTTTAACCCCTTCTTTCCCAACGCCTAGCTGTGTTCTGTATGTAACGCCCACTTTCACAATCAGTTCTCGTTGATTGAATCAAATTTATTTATTATTGCACAACATTATTTATTATTGAACAAAATGACATAACGTGTTCCTAAACGTTTTGTGCTTGTATCCATAGTAACAAATTCTCACATCTGTGGAAAACATTCAACACTGTTTTTCTTGGCAGGAGTGTTTGTGTGTTGTTGTGTGTTTTGGCATCACTTTCTCCGAGCAAACTTCATCTGTGTGTCGAGCTTTTTTTAAGATCTTTACCTTAAAATATTAGTGATACAGCATCACAAAGTTATATTATATGATTCTGACATTTTATGATCTTGAGCTTTCCACTGGCAATGTATATAAATATATATTTAGAGCACTTTACTTAGTGATTGCTATCAGGATGTGAAAAGACTTTTAACCAGCAAAACAAACGGTGTTTCTGGAAAAGATCGCCGGCCCTGTCTTTAAGAGAAAGCTTTAGAAGGGTCAGTTTGCGGGCGACACCTGTCTTATTTGCTGGCTTGAAGATCTGTTAAATTTGGCAGATGTGGAAACGCTGGATTATGGCAACTGCTTGTTAGGCGTGACTGGACTGTATTTAGTGCAGCTGTCAGTTTTGGCATAAAAGAATTTGGCTCTAGTCCGTTTATTGTTCTGTTCTGAATTTCTGGACCATTAAAAGTTGCAGGAATTCTGACTTTTATATGTACTGCAGTTTTACTGCATCTCACAGTCTCCTTTACTGCTGGTCTATAAGAGATTCAATATTCAGACAGCCAATTATCACCTGCTTTTTATTAACTGTAAAGCAGTTGTAAAAACAGAAGCATTACTGTGTTTTAAACATGATACGCTTTTGTTTCTGCTCTTACACAAACTGGAGTGTATTGATCAAGTGTATTGATCTGATATCTCCTGTGAGTATGGCAAGTACAAAGTTCTGAACTACAGTGGAAGATATGATGTGGCGCCCTCTGGTGGATGGCCCTTTTGTGTATGGCTGCAAGGGAGCCAAAGTGAGTCTGTGTCCAGAGTCATTTATACCAGTATAATATTCATACCGTTTCTGCATTATGTATATTGTGCACAGAATATGAATTCCCTGCATGCATTAAGAATATTAAAGTGATCTATTGCATTTACTAAAACATGTGGTATCCCAGCATACAGTGAACATTCTCAGAACATTGAATAATGTTCTCTAAACGTTCTCTTAAAGTTACCAAAAATGTTCTTGGAGCCAGTAGAATGTTATTTTAACGTTAAATATTATAGATCAAAAACATTATTCTTAAGTTGTTAGTGGAACATTTTAGAAATTAATTAAAAACAGAATTAAAACAGAATTACAAAAAGGTTTGAATAAAGTTATTGTAACCAAGCAGTAACGTTAAAACAATGTGTTTAAAAAAGGTTTTCATTAGGTAATGGAAACGTTAGGGAAACGCTGTGAAACTATTAGCTGGGATACCGCAGAGCATGCCATGTATAATACTTTCCCTCTGTGGTCATTTGTTTTTCCCAGCAGCTGATTTGGGATCAGATTAGTTTGTTTGTATTTGTGTGGATGAGAGTGTTACAGTTGCTGATGTCTTCTTGTGTGAGTGTCATCAGATCAGAGCAGTGACAGTCTGACACACACAAACACTGGTTTGTTCTTCATGATGCGTGGATGATGGCATGGACTACACCAGCAGGTCATGTGAGGACATCCTCAATGCTCTCTGTGTCTCTGCTCTGTGTTCACACACATCTGCTGAAGTTTTGCTTCACATTCGGGCAGATTCAATCTTTTATTGACTGGTTATAGTTATTACACTTTTCAAAAGCATGATATATTTCTATGTGTGGTGTAGTCCAGCCAGACAAACGCATTTAGCTATTGGTGTTTTTAAATCAAAGTAAAAAATGCCAAATAAAGTGAAAAACAACCCAGTTTATTTTAATACGCATAAATATCAGTTGGTAATACTAAGAATATCTTGGATGTCACATGAATTACTGTTTCTTAGTGTGGCTGTTATTAACAACTTATGCGGAGGTTGTTTATCATTGTTTCTCAGGCACATTGTGAGGTTTGTAGGTTTTCCTCCTGCCCTCGGCTGTGGTTTTACTGGGCGTGTGCGAGAGCACCAGCACCCTGACCGAACCCGAAGCCCTTTGGTCCGAAGTTCTTAGCGTAGCACGCTGTGTAAACATAACAGAACATGGTGCTGATGTGCGTGAAGAGACAGTAACACAGTTACAGGTGACCTCTGACCTTTACAGTAGACCTCCCCATCTTTATCTACAGTTACAGGTGACCCCTGACCTTTACAGTAGATCTCCCCATCTTTATCTACAGTTACAGGTAACCTCTGACCTTTACAGTAGATCTCCCCATCTTTATCTACAGTTACAGGTGACCTCTGACCTTTACAGTAGATCTCTCCATCTTTATCTGCCAGCGTGGTCGACTCCAGACTCTTGCCACACTTTGCACATCTGAAGCAGGTCTTATGCCACGCCTGCACAGAGACACACACAGAAACACTTTTAGTTGTGCCTGCACTACTGTGTCCTGACTCTGTGCTGGAAAGCTCCGCCCACTTTGAAATTCTATTCATTGTATAGGCTGCTTTTACATGCTGTGTGGAACTGTGTGTAGCATACAGCATACAGTAGCATACATAGAATAGCATACTGTAATTATAATAATACATATTTCTGCATTATATAGAAGGTACAGTACAGTGTGTGTAGTATATTCTTCACTTCAGTAAGCCAGTAGACTCTGTGTGACCAATCAGGAAAAAGCAACTCACGTTTCCTCCTCCAACCACCTTCTCCGCGGCATACACAGCGTTTCCGCAGCGGGGACACACATCTGTGCCGCCAGACTTCTGAGCGAACTTCGACGGGTTGGGGTTGTTGGTTGGCTGATGGGGTGTTTGTCTGTGTGACAGAGTCAGTTATACACGAGCATAAACGTCTTTAAATGTCACACAAGTCACTTACCCCACAGGTTTGATGCCCAGAGCCTCTCCAGTGTCCATACTCAGTGTACCTGCTCCGCCTCCGAACCCGTAGCCTTTTGGTCCATATTTCTTGCCGTAGCAGGACTTACAGTAGATCTCATCTTGATGCACGGCTACGGTGGTGCTATCCAGATTCTTTCTGCACGCCACTGCAGGAAATACACAAGATGTGAATGTGTTTCACTCATGAACAGGTTGAGCGTCACAGTTTGACTTCTGCATTATCAGACTGTTTGTTCTGTGGAGACTGAATGTACATTTCCCTTGAGAAACACTTGAAAAACAGTTGAGAAACAGTTGAGCATTCCTAGAGGAGGTACAAAGAAACACAAATGAGACAACTTTGTAGAATATAGAGCTGTGTAAAGATGTTGAGTCACAGATTTTGGGGATTTGTAAATCTGAGCACAGTGTGAGACATTTCTGAGTTCTTTTATAAAACTGTTGAGACAGGAAGAAAACTGATGAGATATTACAGAGATCTCTCGTTTGTCTCTTGAGCTGATTTCTCTCTCTCTCTCTCTCTCTCGATTGAACTGGAATCTAATGACATAATGCTTGTGTCACCTGGTGTTGTGTTGACGTCCAGTATCATGTAAATGTTCATGCGTGTGTCATCATCTACATAAACAGTCATCTGTTCTGCAGCACTGCAGTGACACACACACACTCTGCACTGCCATTTAAGGTCGACAAATCCAGCGTGTGATTACGGATACACAACCTAATATGGCCGTGTGTGTTCAACAGAACAGATTTACTTCTAACACCTGCCAGATTTCCACTCGAAGGACATTTCTCGTGAGTTCAGGAGTTAAAACTACAGTTAATAAGAGTTCAAGAAATACAGTTAGATAAATGTAATCGTTTTTATCCAGTGATCTCAACAATGTCTCAAAATGTGTTAGGAATGCCTGAGTGCAGTCAAAATGTAATGATATAATATACATTATATGTATATATATTTATATATATTTCTTACAACCGTTTATGAATATCTTCATGAATAACTTTTCCATTTTCCAGTTCACACTTTTTCCGGACAGAATTTTCCATCACCACCCATTTCCACATCCTTTGTTCAAAATACTCCCATCCCATCATATCATAGACCACTACAGCTATAGACACACAAACCTGCTGTATATGTAGATATAGATCACACCTATATAGATTACATATATAAATCACACCTGTTTCTAATAGATTTCCTATCTCGAGTTTTAACAGTTGCTCCTGTCTCTCACTGTTCTTCAGATACAGTATATAGGTTCAGATCATCTCAGATCATCTGAACAGAGCAGGTCTCAGATCAGCTGTGGTCACTTACTGCACAGAAAACAGGACTTATGGAAACTGTGCCCCTCACACTGAACTTCTTCTGCGAAATACACAGTCTTCTTGCAGCAGCCGCACTTGTTTCCTCCTCCCAGAGGCATTTCTGAAGATCAACATATAAAGATACACGGTCAGAGTCCACCGTTAAGAGCTTGATTTAAAATAAACGATGTTCCTGTTAGGTCTTTAACTTACAAAAGCAGACGTCAAACCTGCACAAAACAGCTGCTCTGTGTTTCTTACTGGTACTCAGTAAAGTGACTCTTACCTGCTTTGATATTGTGAGTGATTCTGCTCCACGAGAAGATCAAGAGTGTTCAGAAGAGCCTCGTATGCCCTGATATGAGAGTGAGAGGATGAGAGAGAGAGAGAGATGTGGGAGGAGAGAGAGAGAGAGACCGGGAGAGAGAGAGATTGATGTCACAGGAAGAACACATTGGCCGTCTTTTATAACCTTTAATTCATCCGTTAAAGGTTTGAGGCCTTTTTGATGTACAGCATTTTTATCTTTGTAACTAATATTATTAACTTTTGTGCAGTGGGGTAAAAAAATAAATCATCTTACTTCATCAGAATCTGTGCAAGAGCGACGGTGGCTTTGAGCTGTACGATACGGTTTCTCAGTGGTTGGAGTTCACAGCGGCCTGCAGGTGGCGCTGATCCAATCACTTCCATTGATTGACGATACAAACAGACTGAAACTGAACTGTGTATGTGTGTTACAGGAGCTTGTTTCTGAACACAGCACAGTATCTTCTCCAAATATGTGTCATGTCTGGCCTGTTTGTGTGTTTATGAGCACAAATGTGTGACCAATGCATTTATCCATAACTGCATGAGGAAAGAGAGAGAGAGAGAGAGAGAGAGAAACGTTTGTGTGACGTTTGTGTGACGTTTATGAAGAGGCTGTTATAATATCAAATATTTGGAAGCATCTGTGAGTTATTATGTTGAATTTTGTTTGTGTTGGTTTATGAACTTATAACATGTGTCTAGAGTTTTATTGAAGACAAAGACTAAAGTTGTTTCTGGTTGCGAACATGATGTTTCAGTTTTCCAGTAGCAAACTTCACCTCGTGAGAGAGAATCTCTTCATCTGTTAAACTCTGTTAGCTGTTTAGAGAAGAAAACTCATATGATAATATAACAGTGATGATTCCTGGCCATTTTCATCTGGTAACATGTAGAAACAGTATAATTTCTTCAAATAAAAGGAAAGCTGTAGCTCAGTGGTTACGTCTGTGGTTTTGATTGTGATACAGTAAGTGTATGATTTGAGATTAGAGAGTGTTTTTATGTCTGATAGTGTGACTGTACTGTTTTCATTACAGTGTAGCTTGAAATGTTTTCAGGGCCATTAGAGGGCGATCTCAGACCTAACTCACAGCTGTATCACACCCTCTCTGTCCGACATCTGACTGCTTACACTTGCTCCTGCTTCACTTGGTAGATAATACAGCTCTCAAGCTCACCCTTTTACTTTTTACATGTTACTATGAGATGAATGAAGTATTTTCTTTGTTACACCTCCACCTTCATCATCACCCTCCATATATCCACTGCCATTATCACCTTCATCATCATCATCATCCTCCTCCGTATACTATAACCTTGTGTGTGTGTGTGTGTGTGAAAAACATGAGTGTTTTTAACACTACAATTAAAAACACTGTGTATAAATTTATATTTTTATAAAGTTAAATAAAAAAGTTTTAAACTGTTAAGATTGGAACCCTGTTGGCTTCTAATGAAAGATTGTAGGAAAAAACAATTATTTAATTATCTTAAATGACCTCTGTGATGCCTTAAAATCAGAACCTCAGTGTTTTAAGAGTTTATAACAGGTACGATTCATCTCTAGAAGTTATGACCCTGAGTTCAGATTTATTTGTCTGTTCCGGCTTCTGTAAAGATCTCCATTAAACCTGGAGCCGCGCCAGCCTGTCCATTTGCTAGCTGAGAGAAGACACGTTCAGACGTGGGCCGCAGTGGAGATGTTGGGTGAATATTTAAGGAGAGAGAATGATTCTTTTCCTGTTCAGATTCAGGGGCTGGGGGGGGGGGGTCGAGAACGTTCTAACCATGATGCTCTAATGAAGACTAAGAGCTTTCACTGGTATCTTGACTTCATGTGAACCTGTGATGACCTTCTGCAGGTCGCTGTGGATTTTCATCTGCACACTGAGTGATGGCCTGTGTCTCCAGCAGTAAGTAACACTGTTATGTGTGCTTATGCATGATTTGTAACACAGCCTGGAGAATTTACATTCTGTTTTTAGGGGGGGTTGAAATTGATCACAGTTTATAAAAACGTAAGAAGTTTTGAGGGTAACAAGTGAGCCATTGGTAGCTTAATTCCCCCAAAGTTAATTTTTCAAGTTGTAAAACTGTCTCTGTCTCTCTCTGTCTCTCTCTCTCTAGATTCACCTACATCACAAGGTTTAATGTAGCGTTATAAGTCTGGGTGTGTTGTAGAAGCATTACACACACAAACACAAACGTGGGCTACACCCTAATGTTGACACACTTTTCTTGGAAAGGATGACAGACTATGACACATCCACTGGCTTTCATGTGTGTTATTAAAACAACACTTGTGTGTTCTACATTTCTCAACATTGATGGTTTAGCTGAGGGAATCATCTGGACAGTTTTGATGCCAATTTTATTACTATCATGTTCTGGCTAATACTTCTGAAAAATGAATTTTGGGAATCTGGCAAAAAAATCATTGCTTTTTAAATCACAACCCACCAGGAGTCCAGTGACTCACTGTGGGGAAAAGTGAGTCGTTTTGGGTCACATCATGAACTGATCTTACCAATGTTTAATATTTAGGGTTGTTCAGGGGTTTGTTTTAAAACATCTTGCCCAAATTGTTCCTACAAAACAGGAACAATTTTCAAAAGTTCTTGTGAATAGCGGCGTCAACGTTCAACTGATTTGCATCTTTATTGGTCAGAAACAAACCAGAGAAAACTAAAGAAGGTCAAAACCAACAGGTAAATAAAACACTCTTTGGATCAGTGATTGATGCAGTTCTCAGACAAACAGAACTGGTGGAAACAGAACCAGGCTGGGCCGGCCCTCTGGCTCACAGTCGCACCACATCCACTGGATTTACATGATTACTGAAGCTGATTTACACTTGTTAGTGCCTGTCACACTGCAGTGCCTTTGGCTGTTGTACTCAGCTAACAATTATAGGTTGTAAGAATGTTTCCGTTAAGCAACGAAAACGCTATGTTAATGGTCAAAACACCCAGTTTTTAGATGTTGGGTTAACGTTGCTGCTTGGTTATAATAACATCATTAAAACATTTTTTATTAACTTCTGTAACATTTTTAAAAGGTTGCACTAACAACTTAAGAACAATGTTTTTGGTATATAAGACATAATTGTGTGTCTTATGGTTATATATAAGAATGTTCTCTGTTAGCGGGGATATCAAGATGATTATTACTGCTGTCCACATGTTACATATGAAATATCTTTTGTGCTCTCCTTTTTAAGCACCAAACCAGTAAATTGTCTAAATTGGTATCTGGTTTTCAATATTTGTTCTTCTTACAGGAGAATGAGAGTTATGAATAACATGAGGGTGAGTAAATTATGACAGAATTTCTGTTTTGGGCTGAACGTCTTGGGTCACGATTCATGGTTTCAGATAAAAACAGCAGAACAGTAAATTCAACATTGTAAAAGTAATAAATACTGCAGGTGGTCTTTGGCTCTGTAACATCACCATTACAGAGAATTCACAAATGAAGTCACAAAAGATCTGAATCTGCACCTCAAGATATCTAGACTTGTGTTTTTGAAGGTAAATGTACTGTATTGCTCTTTGAAGATACCCCATTGCATCATGGGAAGGGTTCTCACAGGTTCATGGGAGTCCTTTCCTCAAATGCATCTAAACCTTGAGAAGTCCAGCATGTAATGAAGTCGTGATGTGGCTGGATTTATTTATAGGCTTTTAATGCAGTGGATCAATATTTTGTGTCTCTTTAATGCAGTCTGATTAATCATGTACTGTCAGCGGTTCACATTTAAACGACACTGTAACATCTACAGCACAGTCAGGTCTTTGTTATCATAATACTTTTGAACATTCTCACAATGTTACTTTGTTAACATTTAATGAATACTGCTGTGCTCTTCAAATGATGAAATATCCAGTTGTAATGTAAAACATACGAATGTTTTTAACAGTCACTCGTCTTGAGCAGCCAAAAACTCATCAAACTTCTGCTACTGTAGTTACAGAGAAACTTCAGTCCAAATCTTGACAAACTCCAAAAGATTTGTTACGCCACAGAGTGGAAGATTTCTCTCAACAGCACAACATTACGTGGATAGACAGTATCTTATTTTATGCAGTGTGTACTGTGTGTTTTAACACTTTGTGTTAATAACGCTTTGTGTTAATAGTCTCTCTTTTAAGTTAGGATGCTGAGTTTATAACAGAGATAATGTGTTAATCTTCACATCTGTTCTTCATGTGGTTGCTAAAGTGAAGTTCTGTGCAGGCAGTGGAATGGACCAGTACAGTTCCCGTGGGAAAGTGGATCAAGGGTTTAATTGGGTTATAGGTGTATGACAGACGAGGGTGTGGCCGAT
This sequence comes from Botia almorhae, assembly GCA_036877575.1. Lineage (NCBI taxonomy): Eukaryota > Metazoa > Chordata > Actinopteri > Cypriniformes > Botiidae > Botia > Botia almorhae. The sequence continues at coordinate 56,843 of JAZGTJ010001071.1, read as the reverse complement.
GTCAATTACATTAAGAGTCAGCTTAATGTGTGAGAATCAAAGCTCACCGGGCCCAAATATAACCACCAATAATTATGTCACAGTGTGACACTGTTTTCTGATGTGTTAGACATCTGTACTGACAGGGTTGTTTAGTCATGAATGCCGGCACCCGATAAATGTATATAGATATCAACACACGCCTCTTTAATTTAGACAAAGTTTATTTAGGAAAGAATTGCTGAAAAAGTAAAAAAATTGAACTGTAATCGCTGTAATCGAAAATGTCATCTCTTAAAACTCCATTTTAAACATCAAAGTGACATTTTAGTGTTTATTACTGTGAAAATAATTTCTAAGTGCCTTAAAATAACTTGGATGTAATGCTACACCTTCATTTAGTTTTCAGATTCATGAATATGCAAATCAGTCCCCGCCTTCACTCAGTGACATCAGCTGTACTTGATCCACTTCTTAATGTGATTGGTTAAACATGTTTGTGATGTAGAAGATGGGTGGTTTTAAACCGTGTTTTCGAGGCTGTTTTGATAAACTGCAGTTTGAAGGTGAAAATACTCAGCAGTGGTGTTGCCCAAACTTGATTTTCACCAGTGTCTTCTGGTCTTCATGTTATGAAGACACAAGCTCTGAGCAGTACAGATTTCATGAGCGAGTGTCTTTCTCATCTGTTCTCTCACTTTAGACTGATCTGTAGCATCTTCTGCTTGGCTTGACCCAGCCTCTCTGTCTCCCTCTCTGTCTCTCTCTCTCTCTGTCTCCTCTCTCTCTCGGTCTCTCTGTCTCCTCTCTGTATTTGTCTCTCTCTCTGTCAGTCTCTCTCTCGGTCTCTCTTTCTCTGTCTCCTGTCTGTCTCTCTCTCTCTCTGTCTCCAGTCTCTCTCTTTCTCTGTCTCTCTGTCTCTCTCTCTGTCTATCTCTCCTCTCCCTGACAAGACTGTATCTGACACACTGAATTGGTCTTGTAGATGTGGCAAAAAATAAATAAATTATTGAATCTGGGACTCAGGTCTAAATTTAACAAATAAAACCAGGTCTGTTATATAAAGTCGAGACTAGCCACATAAGGACAGAAACTGCAAGAGGAATATAAATGTAAAATATTCCCAGCGAACAATTTTAGGTTGTAAGAATGTTTTCCTAACATTTCCATTAAGTAGCAAAAATAATAATCTGAGTGTTCTAGGAGCGTTCAAAACGTCCAGGTTTCAATGTTATTGTTAGTTAAAAGAATGTTATTCTAACATTTTTAAATTCTGTAACATTTTTAAAATGTTCCAATAGCAACTGAAGAATAATATTTTTGATATATGATGAGCAACTTTGAAAAATGTTCTACTAATGTTGCTGCAAGAATGTTTGCTAATGTTTTCTTTGGAGAACTTTTGGAGAACATTAGCTAGAGAACATTAGAACGTTTTGAGAACATTTCCTTTTAGCTGGGTTATAAATAATATAATCTGCAATTTATACTGAAGTTATACAGGTTTCTGGATTTATACTGGTTTTGTAAATTAGGTCCCATCTTTAACATAAGTTTACTGTGTAGAGCTTCAACACTCTACAGGCAAACACTAGACTGTACTACACTGCACTAGACTGTACTACACTAGACTGTACTACACTGCACTAGACTGTACTACACTATACCAGACTGTACTACACTGCACTAGACTGTACTACACTATACCAGACTGTACTACACCGCACTAGACTGTACTACACTACACTACACTACACTAGACTGTACTACACTACACTAGACTGTACTACACTACACTAGACTGTACTACACTACACTACACTACACTAGACTGTACTACACTATACCAGACTGTACTACACCGCACTAGACTGTACTACACTACACTACACTACACTAGACTGTACTACACCGCACTAGACTGTACTACACTGCACTAGACTGTACTACACTGCACTAGACTGTACTACAACAAACACAGTCATTTCCAGACGTGCCGGTGGGTTGTTTGTAGATTTGTAGACTGTGGCACAGAGAGGTGGTTTCATCTGTCACACCAGCACAAGCTGATGGTGGCCTTATAATGGAGGCCAGACTGAAAGCTGCCATCACAGATCAGAGGTCATGACCTTAAGAAGCAGCTTTCAGGCATGATGTCATGGCCAATAGAAATATGAGCCTCTGATGGGCATGTGTGTGTCTGGAGCCAGAGGGAAGATTGTGTTTGTGAAACTGTGTGGGGAGGGTGAGGGAGTGAGTGTGTCCTCTGTTTTCTCTCAGTCTTTCTCATTGGCTTCTGTCGCGTCCTCGCCGGATGTCCAGATGTCTGTAATCTCTGCCTTTCACTGAAAGACTATCACATGTTAAAGGTTATCTCTCAGATGGCACAAAGATGCTGATGGAACACAGTTCTGCACGATAGAACCGCTCACTCAAGGTGAGATTTAACGATGACGTCTGTATTATTTTATGGTTGTTGGATGTTTTGTGGATGTTGTGTTGTGTGTTACAGTTTAAGCAGTTTATGCTTTACAGTAACTTGCTCTCTGTGTCACCGTTTGTGTGTGTGTTTGAAAGGTCCAGTTCATCTGTGTGCCGCACTGCTGTGTCATGATTACTGCTGCTCTGCTGTCTGTATAGAGGCATTTGACTCTGTGTGTGTGTGTGTTTTTATTTTTTTATCAAATGTTCCCCTAATGCACTAATAACTTAAGAATAACTATTTCAATTAATTAAAGAATGTTTTGATAACCTTGAGAGAACTTTAATCCAATGTTAGCCAACGTTCTGAGGACATTTCCTGTTAGCTGTGTATGTGTTAAAAACAGGAAACAAGTATTTGTGGAATTAAATTAGACAAAACTATTACTAAAATATATGAAAATATATATTGTAACGACTTTTGGCAGTCTCTATTATACACTAGATGTGGCACTGTGTCCTCATCATAATTTTGACGTGTCATTGTGGAGAGTGAGAACCGTAATGAAATATGACATCTGTTCCCATTATTAATATCTCCATCATCAGTCCTTACAGCCCTTACCACTGATCTGAAATCAGGGCGTCGAGCCCATAAGTACAAAAAGTGTAGAATTTGCAGCCTGATGTGATCTGGGATCAGATGTTAATAATTGGCCAGTATTGTAGATTTATGCGCTCCTGAGCAACTGCTACAGTCATGTGATTCATTTGTTTTCATTAGAGTTCAAGAGAAAAAACTATTGGAGCAGAATACCAGCTAACAGAACATTCACAGAATGTTGGCTAACGTTCTCTTAAAGTTCTCTTAAAGTTATCAAATAAGTTCTTGCAGTAACGGTACTAGAATGTTTTTAGTTTTTTAATAATATAATTAGTGGTAATATCATTTTATAACTTTTAAAAGCATTAATGCAATGTCTAAAAAAACTGGACGTTTTGAACGTTCCTAGAATTTTCAAAGCAACATATTTAACGTTTTTGTTTCTAAATTCTAAAAAAACATTCTTACAACCTAAAATTGTCAGCTGGGAGTGGACAACAGTGGGACAGACACAATAGAGCTTCTATTATTGGGGGGACAGTTTTGTGCCAGTCACTGGAAGAGCTGGAGACAGATCTGTACTGCTGTGAGTGGCAGATGGTGCCAGTCTGACAGCAGACCTTTGATCGGAGCCCTTCAGTGAGCCCATATGACAAGCCAACTGCCTTATGCTAGTGAGTCCTAATTATCAACTTCAGTAAATGCAAATGACCTGAGGTCAGTCTGAAACAGAGCGAGTTAACATTTAAAGGCAGGGAAACATTTTGTGTTATGCTGGTCAAAAGTCTCTTTACAACCTGATAACAATCACTAAGTGACCCAGCTAATTAGAGAACGTTCAGTAAACGTTTTCTCAAAGTTACCAAAACTGTTCCTGTAGTAAAGTAGAACATTTTAGAACATTATATATTATAATGTTTTATAACGTTTATATATAAAAATGTTATTTTTAAGTTGTTAGTGAAACATAAACCATATCATTTTCGCTACTTAACGGAAATGTTAGGGAAACGTTCTTACGACCTAAAATTGTAAAAAAAGTAACAAAGCTAAGTTGCTGTTGCTAGCTTTACTGAAATTGCTTTAAAAACATTGTGCAAAGACATCTAAACATTTAGTGTCATATTTTACCCTCAATTATAGACATTTCAATGTAGCTGACCTTGCTGGGAGTCCATGCCAGCTAATGTCACCTACAAGAATGAGACAGTAAAACAGCTCATGCAGACTGACAGTTTGGCTTTTCTGTGTCTTTTGACTCTTCTTAAGGGTGAGATTGTCCTCTAGACTGCAGCAGAAGCTTCAGTCACTGTGACTCAGTGGTGCTATAACTGACCGATCATGTTTGATGTTTTTTCCTTGATGTTTCCTCTCAGATCTGTGTCTTGTGATCATCTTCAACCATGAGTTCTGGACTAAATCTGAAGACTTTGTCTCAGAGCAGCTCTGGTATTCCTCTGCCGAAGAGCCTGACCAGTGTCTCCAAACCAGACGCCAGATGCTTGAGCAGCAGTTTGCTGGGACCGGCTGCCCAGAACCAGCTGGGTGAACGGACAACCTCGTTTTCCACCTCCACATCATCCATACCTTCTCCATCAGTCTCGAAGGATTTACGCCGAGGCTCAAAACTTAGGATTCACTCTTCACAAAGCTCTGAGGAGCCGTCCAGTGACATCAGCAGAGCTTCCTGTTCTCCAAGCTCAGTCCACAGCAGCCCACACGTGCCCATACGAGAAGTTTTCCAGTTTAAATACACAAGGGGAACGCGAAGGGGTTCTTTACCTCATGAAAGCTTTAAAGATCTAGACAGAAGTTTAAACAAGAACTGGACATCTGGACATCATCATTGGAGGAGTCTAGACAATGACGATGCTGAATCTTCATGTACAGAATTAGCTAAAGAGGCCCATCACGAAGCAACCAATGGAAATAACGAATGGGAAACATCAACTGGAATACAAAGGAGCTTAAAAAAGCGACAGAAGAAACTGTTGGCTTATGGAACTGGTGAAATGACTGCATGTAAATCCCACACGAGCGTCACAAACACGCGTCCTGCAGGAAACCAGTCTCCACGCATGGCGGCAGTGATGCCGTTCAGATTCAGGTAATCCACAGATCAAAAAACCCAAAGATCTCTTTAATATCTCAACTGTTACTTGATCTGACCTGTAACTTCATCTCAAATGATCTGCAGTTTTGCAGAACATTCTCAGAATGTTCTCATTTTTAATGTTTTCGTCACCTAATGCAAACATTAGAGAAGCATTAGGGATGGCTCAGTAACTGTATGTTTAATAAGGCTATGAAAAGTCTCAAGGTGTCTTTGGGAGATCTTGGTAACTTCTGCCATCTTGCTCTATTCAGGCTGCAGGCTGGAGAGGATGTAGACGTGTCTTCTCTTGAGGATCTGAGTGACTGTTCCTCAGACTCGATGGAAGTTTGCTGTGAAGATTTGGGTACGTGCTGAAACACTCAAAGGTTCATGACTTCAGTCTTACTGCCGGGCTGCTTGCAGTATCAAAAATGTTCTTGCAGTAACAGTAATTTCTTTAACACAATATATTGAAACGTTATTTTAAAGTAGTTATATAACTATATAACTATAAAGTATAACATTTTAAAAATGTTACAGAATTATAACTGTTTGAATAATGTTCTTAAAACAACATCAAAATAACTGCACACATGATGATTTCATAAACACTGAACTGATTGCGAGTATTTCACTGTAATGACAGCCGCTGACTGATTACCAGTGCCAGTAACCCTTGTGATGTTCAGATGTCTCCAAACATCTGTGCTGCTGGATGATCTGAGGATGATCTCCAGATGTTTGGAAAACCTTTGAATCTCTTTAAAGGGAGAGTGGAAGTCACATGAGCCAGATCTGTCCATTAGTGTGTAGTGTGTGAGGAACAGCATTGGTGCGTGAAAACTGCATATTTCCTTAAAATCGACAAATTCCACATGAGATGTTTTTAACACCCAGACAGCAGTCAGATTAAATGATGGGGACTTGCTAAAGTTTTAGCCAACACAGCTAGTTTTGTTAGTAATATCACATCTTTACTAGTTTTAGAGTTAAAAAAAAAGGAAATTGTGCTCAGATATGACAAGAGACCAAAGCCTGCTCTGAAAAATCAGGGATTTCAGTATGAACTCGAACATTATTCAAGAGATCTGAGCTGTGCTCTTCATATTCATTTCATAGTCCTGTACTCTTAATAATTAACTGAAGCATCACAGAGAGCTCCATTTATAAAAGAGCAACGTTTGAGCAATTATTTCTCCTCTGTGCATCTGTGTCAAAGGCTAAAATGAACGACTGCTCAGCCTATATGTGACAACTGTGCCATGCACAGGAAGTGTGTTCTGCATTTAATGATGTCATAGCCTCTTTAGAATGACACGGCGACTTAGAGGGAAATAAAAGAACTCATTCTTTCCGACCCTCTTTTCTCCTTCAGTGACATCAAATAACTTGTTTGGCATCAGAATTAACCCCAGCAGTCGATTGGCCAAAAGTGTGTAAACTCCCTGCAGGAGAGCTCTGAGGTTTTAATTTAGACATTGTCCCAACCCAGCCAACAGGGAACGTTCTCAGAACGTTGACTAATATTCTCGATGAGTTATCTCAGAAGTTGTCTCAAAAGTTGTCAAAAACTTTCTTGCAGTAACGCTAGTAGAAGGTTTTTTAACCTTATATATCATATATATATATCAAAAATGTTATTTTAGGGAATTAGTGGAACGTTTTAAAAATATTGCTGAATTATAAAGTGCTTGGTTAACGTTCTTATAACGCAATAATAATAATAATGCAATAACGTTAATACAACGTCTTTTAACATTTTTAACATTTTTGTCACTGAATGGAAATGTTAGGGAAACCTAACAACAACCTAAAATTGTGAGCTGGGAAACCGGTCAGATGCATCTGACAGGTTAGGGGTGATTAATGTATGTCAGCACTCTGTTCTTGTGTTGTTGTGAACAGAAGTCGTTTGTGAACAAACAAAGACAGGAAGTGAATCTGTAGCGTGCTGTGACTTTATTTACAGTGAAACGGTGCTGTGTGCTGGAACACGGCCGCCTGCACACGTTGTGATGTACTGTAGGTGGAAGCGTTGCTATGGTGACAGCTCCTCCACTGAAGCATTGATGTGTATGGAATATCATGAATAATGAGATTGTTAGGGACCATCTCAAAACAACACATCTGTTTATAAAGTGTAGCTTGATGGTGTGAGTGAGGCTGATGTAGGCAAACAGCTAAATCTGCTTATTAGTAACTTTTTATTATTGTTTATATATCTATTTATGTTTTTTATGTTTATATGTCTTTGTTTATATATATTTACTGATTGATTTAAATATGTATTCAGAACATTTATTAGAGGTTGCAAATATACAGTAAATATATATATATATATATATATTTGTTGCTAAATGAGCCTTTAGATTGGCTTTGCAAATGGAATATATTTCTTCTGAAGGCATGACTGTATGTATAACTGTGATTTTAATGCATATCCTGCTTTGAAGGGGAGGAGCAGTGGGGATGCAAAACTGCACAAAAATATGCAAAAATTATGTTTTGAGTTAAGTTTACATTCATGCCCTGCAATTTGTCATCTGCCCCTAACATATCACAATTTATGCTGAGGCAGGGAGACACACTGGAAAATGCAAGAGAAAGAGAGAGAGAGAGAGAGAAAGAGAAAGGGGAAGGGAGGGAGAGAGGGAGGGACTGTTGTTGCGTTCGGCACTGCTGTCATTTGGCTGCTGCACGGTTCTGCAGCAAGACAGTCTGTTAAAGGCAGAGAAGAAACTAGGGAGAGAGAGAGAGAGAGAGAGAAAGGAGGAGGTCCAGGGCAGCAGCTGCCCAACAGGAAGATAAAAGGGACTCAGAATTACTGTAAAGAAATGGTGAGCTGCAGAATTGTCCTCTCCTCCAGCTTCTCTCTGACCCTCAATGTGCTTGTATAAAGGAAAAATCTTGGGGGTCGAATAAAAGGCAAGCGAGCAGGGAGGCTGCAGTCAAAGGTGCCGGCATGGCTGCCAAGAGGGGCAAATCCGGCATGCCACAGAGTGCAGCCAGGAGCGAGCTGAAGATGTACCGCAGTACAGAGGGACGCATCCCGATGCCGCCCAGCCTCCGCAAGCAGAGGTCCCTGACCAACCTGGCCGTGCTGACGGATGCAGAGAAGAAGATGCAGCTCTACGAGCCAGAGTGGTGTGATGACATGAGCAGGGCTGCGTCGGGTCACCTGAAGAAGCCCAAAGCGGCCGGTGGAGCAGGGGGAGGTGGGACGCAACTTTCCCGCAACCTTTCCAAATCTGACCACTCCCTCTTTCAGGGCAAACCCAAGACCTTCGCCCCATTGGCGCCACCTGGCGCTTTGGGAAAGGGCCAGAGTCGGATCCCTCGAGGACCTTTTGTGGAAGTAAAACCCCTTAGAAAGGCATCAGACGAGTGCAGGTCTGACGATGACATCATTTCCTCCAAAGCCACTGTGAGTGGAAAAAGGGCAGCTACTGGGCGTCCCGGAGACCCGGAGGCCAAAGGTCAAGGTGAGGAAGGTGGTGATAAACCCTTCCTTAAGGTGGACCCAGAGTTGGTAGTCACTGTTCTTGGGGACTTAGAGCAGTTGCTATTCAGTCATGTGTTTGGTGAGTATGGCTTACTAATTCGGTCTGATTGCAACTTACGCAGACAAACCTGCGGTAGTGTTTCTTGGAGAAGATCAACGGCTCCCTACACGAGTGTCACGGCTAAAGACGGCTTGACCAACATCACGCCCACTAACAGCATGTCTGCTGAATAAAGCAGTCGCAGTGTGGTGTGGACTAAATGGGATCAGCTCCAATGGCTGTGTTCACAACACTGTTTCTGTGCTTGTTTGCCCTTGCAGAGCTCTCGTGCGCTGTCGTTGTAGCCATTCATTACACTGTGATTGTAAAGGTGAGCTGCAGTGGCTGGTCAATGAGGGCTTTGTTCTGGAAACCATGTGCTTCTGCCTCTGCCAGTCTCTTTCACACTTGTGGGAATATATTGCACTCATTGATTATTCCCTGTGGCTTATCCAATATCATATGATGATTGAACGAAAAGTGCTCAGGGGTAACACACTGTCACACTGGTCTGCATTTGACGACTGTCTGGTGTTGTGTGTGTGTGTGTGTGTGTGTTACCCCTCCTCTATAATGAGGTAATGGCTGCTATCAGTGAAGTGAGTGTAAGATGAGAACTGAAGCTCTGGAATACTGCAGTCAGTATTATAGTGAGCTCCAACCAACAGGAAGCGTTATCAGAACGTTGGCAAACATTCTCTTAAAGTTCTCTCAAAGTTATTAAGAGTGTTTCAAAGCTCCTGTAGCAATTTTCAATGTATCTGGTCATGTTTTATTGGGTTCGTACTGGATTTGCATACAGGTTCTCTGTGATTGGTTCCAAAGCATTTTATTTGTTGTTTTCAGTATTTTTTTACATATATTCATATACACACAGCATACTTTAATTATAATAGACTCTAATATGTCTTCATATTTGGGTTTCTCTCTCCTAACATCGTATTAGTGAGAGAGCTAATGAACAGAACAGTGTAATCACATTAGGCCCCTTCTGACCAAATCTGTAACTAAATTTAGAGACACGCAATGAGCTCCAGGGCAACTTTTGAATGCATGAAACCATCTAATCACAAGAGTGATCAATTGATTCTCTGTATCAAAGTATGTTCTTCTTCTAATAATAAATATAAATACAAGTGCAGTCCCAGCTGACAATTTTAGGTTGTAAGAATGTTTCCCTAACATTTCCATTAAGTAACAAAAACACTAATAATGTTATTTTGAAAGTTTTAGTTCCAGTTTTAACGTGATTGCCTGGTTGTAAGAACATTATACAAACATTTTTAACCCTTTAAAAACATTCTACTAACTACTTTTTTAATATACGATATCTAACATTAAAAAAGTTCCACTCATGTTACTGCAGGAACGTTTTGATAACTTTGAGAAAAGTTTGACCGATGTGTTAGAGAACTTTATTCTGAGAACGTTCCCTGTTAAATGGGGTTGTGCATAATAAAGCAGCTGTACAATAGACTTCCTCATCAGCCTGTCTTTACACACAGTCCATCTGCATCAGAACTCAGAATGAAACTCTGGTTTCCTGCAGTTTCTAATGCACGACACAGCTGCAAGAGCTTCATAACCTGTGGCCTCAAAACATCTGTGAGAGACAATTGAATGAACTGAGGAACAATAAGAGTTGATTTCTGTGTGCCAGCTAGAAATAAGTTCAAACATGATGAGAATGTTACGGATTGCATCTTTAAATATTACAATTCTATTTAAAGCAACATGCCGTTGTAAATATTGTGAATACATTTTACCACAGTTTGTCGTGTGATGTAAACAACCTCTCAGTAATTAAACTATTTTAATTTGATTTTAAAGTGTTACAGCCTTGCAAGTTTGCTTTTTGTGCATTCAAGTAGTTTTTCTGTACGGCTTTCACGAAACATATCGCTTCCAAAGCAGCTGTACAGAAGCCGGAGATAACCGTGTCAAAAGAATATTTTCTCTCTGACCGAAACACCTTTGTGTATTTTCATGGAGGATAAACCTCACAATCTCCTCTTTAAGTCCTTCTAAAACTGATTAGAATACAGCTGTCTTCAGTCCGTCTCTTTACACTGTACCATCTGTTTCTCTTCACTCAAACTCAACCGTGTGCTCTGCTGGTCACTGGTTTGTGTTGCCACATGCAACACGCTGTGATGCAAATTCATGTAATACTCCAATCCTGTCACCTCATTAACTAATTCCACCATGCAAGTGCTGTGTGATTTTATTAGTTAGAACATGTTAATCCTCTCATGGGAATGGATTTGATTGACATGACATTGCTGATGGCCGGTAATGCTCGTATCCATCCTCTCTCTCTCTCTTCTCTCTCTCTCTCTCTCTTGTGTAAAGCAGTCCAGTCGTTATTAATGCCCGGACAGACGCCGTGCCTAAATGCAACATGGGATGGATTTCTCATGCTGTTGATCGGCCAGGTTTTATTTCTTTGAAGAGTTAATTAAGAGATGAATGTGTTAATGTCTTTTAATAGAAGAAGACTATTATTGGTTCTTCTCATTTTCTGAATAGAGTTACGTTAGATCGTCTGCTTCTGGTTATTTCTTCACCCTTACCCAGCTAACAGGGAATGTTCTCAGAATGTTGGCTAGCGTTCTCTCAAAGTTCAGATTGTAATAAACAGATTGTCACAGTGTTAATCTTGTGAGGTGGATATAAACCGGCTTCTCATATATGGAGAAAAATGTTCCATACCTGCATTCTGATGTGAGTGTTAATGACCATTTTCATGTTTGTAGATCCAGAATCACAAAGGAAGCGAACAGTTCAGAATGTTCTGGATCTCCGACAGAACCTGGAGGAAACCATGTCCAGTCTGCGAGAAACCCAGCTAAGTCAGAGGTGAGAGAGAAGCATTGTTTGATTTAGCTAGCAGCTTTAGCGAAGATATTTCTATATTTATTATCTGTTTTTCTGTACATAAACTCTTCAAAATAAAGGCGCTATATTTACAACAACGCAATAAACAAACCAATTTTTTTTTCAAAGAACCATTCAGTCAAAGGTTCTTAAAAGAACAATTTCTTTCTTGCCTTTATATGGTCTAAAGATCCTTTCTCCAATACAAAGAACCTTTTGTGTAAAAGAAAGCAGTTCAAAGGATGTCAAGGGTTCTTTATAGAACCATACAGCCAAAATGGTTCCTCTATGGCACCATGAATCACCATGTGTTAAGAGTGTGGGTTGCATCTGCTCAACAATTCTGATGTATTTGGTTTCTGATAATGCGAGAGATGTGAGTTCTGCATCCGTCTATTGATCGTGCAGCTAATGTACCTCCATTTTAAATTCATCACCTTTAAGAGCGCTGAGCGTTTGAAGACGTGATGGAGGAGTTTGATAACAGTGTGATTCATATACTAAATCATCCACACTCAACCCCCAGATTAACAGCCATTAATGTGTGTGTGTTGTAGTGAACTTCAGTATAATGTGATTTTTCTGGTGTTCGTGATTTTCTGCAGGCAAGAAAATGTGCGTCTTATGTAGAGTTAAATGACTCAACATTTCAGATTGTAGTTACATTTTTCAAAATGCCTTAGTTGAGGTTATACACCAGCTGTACAGGGCTGTGTTTGGAGTCTGTGTGTGCCATGCCAAACCGCATGGAAGCTGTATCATGAGTCGCTTTGGTTTAGGAACACTGTTTTGCATGCATTATGCTTTAGCAAAATGTTTCTCAGGTCTGTTTGTTGCAGTAATGACTTGTGATGTCTGCAGGGTGTACTTCTGCTCTTCTAAGCAATCATTATACCATGTGTTTATAACATGGTGTCCTTACAGTCCACCAAAAGCTAATGTTGGTACAGTATAATGCTGTTATGTTAGCAGTGAATGTTTAAGTGATGTTTCGGTAATCTTCTCTTTCTGTCTGCAGCTGTCTGGACAGCAGCGTCTGCTACGACAGTGATGAAACCAACGCACGGAGCATCTCCAGCCTCTCCAATCGCTCCTCACCTCTGTCCTGGCGTCACAGGCAGTCCAGCCCCCGCCTGCAGGCCGGAGACGCCCCGTCCTCCACTGGAAGCAGCTGTTTGGTGGGTACCAAAACCTCAACTAAGTACACCTCCCATACGATGCCCGCCCGCTGCCCCAGCCGCCTCAGACACACGTCACACAGCGGGTTCATGGACGGCCTGGACGCCGGAGAAACTGACCTGAAGTCAGGTTACCTGAGCGACTCGGACTTACTCAACAAAAGCCTGAACGATGAGGATGATGACGATGAAAATTTGGCCAATGGGTGAGTGACGTATTGTGTCGGCACAGCAGGATTATGTTTGGAAAGGCTAGCAATAGCAAGCTAGCTTTGAAAGCATAAGATTTCGCCCTCCCTTCAGAGCGCTCTCCGAAGCCACGCCCCCTTCAAAACGCAGGTGCGTGGAGGTATGCAAATGCATAGTTTTGACAGGCGAGTGAGATGCATTTATACAGCATTGTAGAACAGGTGAACGTCTGAAAGAGCAGATATGTTGAACCAATCTTGTTGCATGCTTATAGAACACATGATAACGCAGGGCTTCAGTTGTTTTGTTTTACTGTTGTGTGTACCGTTTCACAGAGAGCTACATATTGGTTATTTGTGATAAAAATGACATTTGTTGAATTCTCAGTGGTAACCATGGAGACGAGTAGAGAAGGAGAGGTGTCCACACAGATGCTAGTCTTCCTCGATCGATTCCGTGTTCTTCAGCTCTCTGTGTGCATGAGACTTCAGAGAATTCAGTTTCTTTGCCTTGGTACCATGTTGTTTTAGACAGTAATTCTGTAGTTTGTTTTAATATATACCATAGTATTTTTCTTGTATGATTCTTTGTACCGTCACACTCCGAGGTAGTTCAAAACATTTGAAGACACGGCGAAATCACAATATACTCTTATATATATTCTTATTTTACGGAACACGGCAGTGTTTATTATAAATGATTTATCTGTGCACATCATTTATTTTTAAATTCATGTGTAATCTTTAATCTTGTACTTCCCCTCTAAAATGGGAGACCTTGTCCGATGACATCACTCTGGAAGCTGGGGCGGAGTCAGACTCGTTAACCACTCCCCTCCAATGGTAGTCTGCTGTGAGCTTTGAAACGCCTACTTTTCAAGAGCCAATCAATTCCCAGTAGAAAAAACTTTTGGTTTCACCTGAATTCAGACCGAATGCAATGATTGGATGAAAATTTTTTGTGTACTTTAAAGATTAAGAACTGTTCGCTGAAATATCTTTGTATGATAACATGATACGTGATAGGACGACACTGTGGGTTTCTCTCTTTCTCCGAGCATGCAGTGCATGGGCTGGGATGTGTTGCCATAGTAACCCCCATGAGCCCGGCTGTCTTTGACTGTGAAACATGGTGTGTCAGTGCATTAACGTGTGTGTGTGTGTGTGTGTGTGTGTGTGAGAGACTTAAATACTGCTGCAGATGGAAAATGGCTGCATATTACATTGCAGGGCTTAAACGCGAGGTGAAGACTGGCTGTGTGCCGCTGATGTTGTATGTGTTAGTAATCATTTCTAATGTCTTCCCACATTCTTTCCTTCTGTTCTCCCCACAGGGCTGAGTGATTTATTAGACGTATAGAGCAAACTAAACTTTAACATTTTCTGAAGAAAGTCAAGCAGTGCTTGTCCGTGCAAAACTCACCATTGTAATGCTAAGGTGGTCTGGGTGGTTTCCAGGGTGTTGCTATGCGTTTTTTGTGCTCTGGTGGCTACTAGGGCGTTGCTTGGTAAGTCTGGGGGGTTATTTTCACCAATTTCTCACTTTATTTATTCCAATATAAAGTTGAGAATTCTGTTAGTTTTGTAAGATAATAAAACAACAAACAGTGTGGGAGAAGTTATGTGCCATAGATTTAATGCTTTTGTTTAGAGGTTTGTTTGAAACATTTTCACGCTGTAGACGATTAGCAGCATTTCTTAGGTTGTGAATTTACACTATATGGTTTGTGGTTTTGCTGAATGAGAACATCTGGCCTGCTTGAGGGCATTTATAAAGCTAGATCCGCTATGAGATTAGACAGCATATACTGTATTAGTATATACTACAGACCAGCACAGATCTCAGCCCATGTGGACATCAGATGTCCTACAGACACACAGACCCACTGCAGGAGAACATCTGGTGAGGTGTCAGAGGGGGCTCTGGGGTCTTGAGGGATATTGTTCCAGGACTCACATTACACACAGTTGTAATATGTTTACGCAGCTCTGTGTGCGGTCAGACTGGACGTTCGGCGTGTCCGTGGAATGCCGGTGATGACGAAACATCTTCAGCATCAGGTTTTCTCTAACTTCCTTCATCTTCCAGAAACAGTTTGAACACTTCCAGGGATTTTCCAGCCTTGAAGATTGACTTCGAGAGAGGTTGAACAATCTAGAACAGTAACAGCAGGGATCATTGCATCTTAATCAGCACTGTGTATAATGATGATATTTTCTCACCCACGTTCTAGATCTGTATGACAGACGTTCAGATGAGAATCAGGATCTTTTGGTGACACAATACTCATGTGTGGTGAGCTGTTGTTTTGAGATGAGCTCTGTGTGTTCTGTGCACTGGTTGGGATTTAGCAGAGGGTGTGCCAGCAGAAACTGCATGATGTGGAACTGTCTGACATCACTTTATGACCTCTGCTGGAAAAATACAGTAACTGCAAATGTCTTCAGCTGCAACTGAATGCATTCGATGCCAGTTTCATTTTTCAAGAGGTGGAGGGCTAAAACCAATTACAAGATGATATCATAACTGCTTTGTGTGCCTATAAATTTCATGGCAAACCACAGAGCAATCTGAAAAGCAAGTGTACTAGACACACCCGTTGTAATACGCTAGTGGGTTAGCTCGCCACACACTGAAACTGGTAAATCTTCTGTTTTTCAGAGTAACGTTTGGCTCTTGGAGACTTTAAGAGGAATCGAATCTTCTAAAGATCTCAAAGATGTCTCAAACTGTGTGCAAAACGAGATTTCATTATGAACTCAAATATTTCTCATCAGATTTAACCAAGAAACATAGTAAACGAAACAAGTAAACAAAAGATAACTGGGAACTATACGAATTGCCCTGAGCTATTTTGCTGAGCTGTGTGTATATAAAAAGTGTGTTTATTTACCTTTTATTGCTTATACAGCTACTGTTTTGTGGCCTGAGATATAATTTGCTTCCAGTTTGTGAACGTTGATCTAACAGATGTTTTATTGTGTCAATGATTTAAAGCTTTTTAAAATAATGACTGGCTTCTGTTGTGGTTTTGTGTTAGTGTGAGCAGAAGTTTATCCTGAGGTCGGTGGTTTTGGACTGAAGGCATGTGATTATAGTCTGTATCTGTTGCAGAAATGTCTCGTTTGTGACTCGCGGGTGTAGAAGTGTTGTGAACATCACATTAGCAGTCATTCTGTGATTGGCAGCTTGTGATGCCATCACATTTATTTCAGGTTGACTTGATGTGATCGTTCTTAAAGTATCACAACTCTTCATGGTTGTGATACTAATGTAAGTTGATCAAGTGTATCAACTTACATTCTCTGAAAGTTCTCTCAAAGTTATTAAAAAATGTTCTTGCAGTAACATTAGAAAGTTTTTTTGTGTTATAAATCGTATATCAAAAACATTATTCTTAAGTTATTAGGGAAACGTTCTCAAAATCTTACAGAATTAAAAAATGTATCTTTTTAAACACTTCTTTTTGTTACTTTATGGTAATGTCAGGATAACTTTGTTACAACCTAAAACTGTGAGCGGGGAATACCAAACTTCTCGACATGTATCACGGTCATACATTCTTTAAGTACCTTTAAACGCCACACGTGCTGTATAAAAATGGCAGTGTGGCGGCATCTGCACACGTTCACATCTGGACACGATTACCGCTGCCCGGGAGGTGGGGGAGTCGCCCGCGTGCACGCTCCGTTTGAATGGATGCGAGCTGAAATAAAGGCGAGGACGCGACGACTGCGCGCGATGCGTCGTGACTCGTCGTGACAGATCGGCGATGAGTGAAAGACTCGCGCGCGGGCAGCGTCGACCGATTCTCAACGCGACGATGTTGCTTTCAAAGTGAGTGACGCTTTATATTGCCAGTGACGGCAGCATGTGAACTCTTAGTACATTTCCTCGTCTCTCGTTTTGCTTTACTGGTCGCTTTTTAGATTTAATGGTTCAGCTGCGAGTTTCACGCGTGTTTCTGTATTAATGCTTATAAAGCCGATGGTCTCTGAAATGTGATTGGATGAGGCGCTTCCAAGCGATAACCCAGCGTGACGACACAGCGAATAATCTATATAATAGAATATACTAAGATTCTTACATTGTTTGATGACTGTATTATTTGTATTGTATATTATTACTGTATTATTTATGAAAGATCTGTGTATTTTTACACATGTCCACATGTATTGGTCATTTATTTTTGTGCACTAGAGGCTGTGTTGCTGTCATTGTGCCCAGTGTTTTAGTGTTATGAGGTCTTTTAAGTAAACTAGAGTTGCTTCATTTTTAGGGCAGACAGATATTGTGTAACACGTTCTCTTTAAAGTCAAGGATATTATTAGTCAGAAACAAGCCAGACTGCAACACCCACCTATAAAACCAGAAAAGAGCTAGTCCAGGGGTACTAGTAAGGGTTCTTAAAAGTCTGCAGAGCATGTTCTTCATTTTGAAGTGTACAGATATGAGTCTCACTGTTTGCTGTTGTTGTCTGCTTGACTCTTGTCACCTTGTCAATAGCTCTTGTTCATTTATTTCCGCCTGCTGTTGTCACTCATGGATTTGATTTCACTGTTTTTCTCTGAAATGGGTGTAACTCAAAAAACATCTTAGTCTGTGTAAGAAAAACAAGATCAAGTCACAAGAGCCTCCGATTTTTCTCACATGGACTGAAATGAGGAGAAAATATTTTTTTTATAAAACTCTCCACCCAAGTAATTTCTCAATATTTAATCACACAACATGTTTATTAGTCAGTCAAATTTCTGAACTGTATCCAGAAAACAACGGTTTAATTGTCATCTGAGTCAATCTGAGATTGGTCAGTTGTTCGGAGCTGACTAGCTTTATTCCAGTTTACCCAGCTAACAAGTGTAGGTTGTAAAAACATTTCCCTAATGTTTCCATTCAGTAATAAATCTTGTCTGGGATACTTTATAAATTCCGTTCTTTTTTAATGAACTCTCATATGAAGTACTGTTATCATATTCCATGTTCTCCAGGCGATTCTTACGGTGCTACTGTAAGTTAAGCTGTATAAATCACTGTTCTAAATACTCATTGGTTCTCTCGTTATGTAATGTATCACACATATCACTGCTGTAGGATAATCACAATTCCACTCAACACTCATAACTAGCTGACAGACTCAAGTACCATCATGGCATTTTAATATGGATGTAAATAGACAATAATGTGGAAAAGAGGAGCATTATGAAATGTCTTTTGAACCCTTGAGACACGTAGTCAAGTCCATACTCTCTCCTCTATTCTCTGTCTCTCTCTCTCTCTCTCTCCCTCTCTCTCTCCCTGTTTCTTTCTCTCTCTTTGTCTCTCTCCATCTGTCTATCTCGTTCTCTCTTTCTCTCTCCCTTTGTCTTTCTTGCTCTCTCTTTGTCTCTCTCTCTCTCTCTCTCTCTCTCGCTGTACCAGCACAACCTGTAATTAGCTCTGATTGCTGCTCCGTAAGTTCTTCTCTCAGAACATTTTTGTCCTTTGGCGTCCATAATTCTCATTTCCATCTCTGTCCATTCTGCTGAGTCTCAAACCACAGAGTAATTTAAACCCGACATGATGGCAGAGAGAGATAGACAGAGAGACATAATCATGACATTAACTTTCACTGGTTCCTAGAAGCACTCATGAAGTTTTAATATACTAGAGATGAGTTGTCACTTAACCTTCCAGTTGATCTCAGTGACAGTTACTTGACCACCATTAACTGTTTAACTGTTAGCTTTGCATCTACTGTACGTTCTCTCGTTCTCTGCGCTTGTTTGGGAGGTGGAGCTGGTTCTGTAGTGTGGGCCTGTTTAATAGATTGACCACCGTACTGGTCATATGGTGAAGAAATCGTTTGGACTGTGATACTCCCTTTGAGAACTAGTAGATGTCTTCTGCTTTCTCTTCATTAGTTGGTTAAAGGAGCAGAAGAGCTTCCCGCAGGAATGAAAAGTCACAGATTTCGTATGTTACTTATCATGAGATTAAACAGAGATCAGCCGAGATGTTTTCTTGAGCTTTTTAGATATAAAAAATTATTATTTTTGAAGTTATGTCTGATTTTTACTGCGTCTTTTGGTCTGATTTGTTGTTGGTTTTGATGTTTCTCTGTCTCTCTGTGCAGTTGGGATGACAGCAGCTCTATCAGCAGTGGACTGAGTGATGGTTCTGGTAATCCCAGTTTAGAAGATCTGAACACCAGCTCCTCTCTAAACTCTCTCCCCAGCACACCTGTTGCTTCCAGACACAACTCCTCACTCATGGTAAGCAGTTCTGTAGTGTTTCCTGTCTTTAATCAGAATGTCTTTGGTGTGCTAGTGTAGAATTTTGCATATTTATGCAATAAGTACAATGATTGTACTATATATAAAAGTTATATAGGATTATATATGGAACAATATATGCTTATGCATGTCATAGTCAACATTTCTTTTGGAATAGAGTGCCTCAAGCATGTCAGAAAGTGAATTTTAAAGTTACTTTCAGCACATTTATTAACACACGATCATTTCTAAAATTAGTTTTTTAATAATGTAAAATGTGAAAATTAATAATGAAGCAACATGCGTTTTCTGTGAAGCTGCTTTGCAATGAAATGTGTTGTAAAAAGTGCAATACAAAAAATGTGAATTGCTTTAAAAATGTACAGTTTTCTCTTGAATATATATGCCTGTGTAACGGTTGTATTGTACTTTGTGTGTGTGTGTCTTAAGTTGCGCACAGATGCAGAGAAACGTTCTCTGTTAGAAAGCGGTCTGGCGTGGTACAGCGAGGACAGTAAGAGCTTCAGGAAGACTAATGGAGTTGACACAGGAAGTCTGAAAACAGAGTCCTCCAGCAAGTGGAGAACGACTCGACCGCTGGACCAAAAAATGCCGAAAGGTGAAGTGAAGAAACCTCCGAGCTTTGTACAGCCCGGCAGCTTCAAGAGGGGTCACAATCCTCCTGTGGGCGTCACCTCACCCATCACACACGCCTCACAGAGCGTGCTGAAAGTAGCAGGTATGTGTGTTGTGTGGAGAGACCGGGGCTAGTTGTCACAGGACTGGGGTAAGATGTCACAGGGGATATACTGCAATAGCTTAATTGTGTTAATTGTGTTATTGAATATAACAATAAAGATACAGTAAGAGGTGATGAAGGAGAAACCCAGCGAACAATGTTAGGTTATAAGAACATTTTTCCAACATTTCCATCAAGTAACGAAAATATTAAAAATGTTATTTTGAACCTTCTAGGACTTTCAAGGGCTAAATTCAAGAACTTTCATGATAACTTTGAGAGAACTTTGAGATCTTTTTGAACTTTTGATTTGGGTATATTCCAGATTTTGTATATATGCTAGACTTATGTTTCTTATGAGGCTCCATTTTAGACACGAAGACAAAGAGCATGACCTCTCTAAACATGTGATTTCTCTGAACATGTGATTTCTTGTTGTTCTCCAGCATGTATCTGTGTCTGCAGTTGGATTAGATGTGACTGGTACAGTATTATGAGTTGGAAATGAATCAGTTGGACTAATAAACAGTCGTTGTCTGTGCCACTATTGCATTTGTAAGCTCTTACAAATAAAGACCAGATGTGATAGAGCATTTGGTTAAGTCCCTCTTTACAAACATCAGATGAACTAGTTTAATCAATGTAAACCCAGCAAACAGGGAATGTTCTCAGAACGTTAGCTAATGCTCTCTAAAAGTTCCCACAGAAAGTTAATCAAAACCGTTCTTGGAATGGTTTTTTACATTATATATTGTATGTATCAAAGATGTTATTCTGAAGTAGTGGAATGTTTTAAAATGTTACAGAATTTGAGAGATTAATCTTGCAACTCGCCTCCGCTTCTTTGATGCTGTTTATCTGTTGGCATGGTAACCTTTATTCTCTTGATTCGTGGTTTAGAATGACATTTAAATGTCATGAAATGACCAGTGCATTCAGTGCAACAAATTGACCTTAATTATAGTGTGGAGTGATTTTATATTTACATTTCTCTTTCACTAACATTTGGAAAAGTAAAATTCTTGGTCATATTTCGACACAGTTTTATGAAGATGTTCCCGGTTTGTGTCTTACACCTGTGGACCAGAGTGAAGCTGAGATGGCATCCTGGAGTGGGTTTAAAGGGTCTCTTATTAAACACAGATGGTCTTGTGCCCTCTGTCTCCCAATTCCATGACTCAGATACTGTATATTCAGCTCTGAGAGTTTTAGATTTAGCCACAGAGACTTAACTGTGGCTTCAGTCAGACTTTCTGCATGATTTGTCAGTGATGTCAGACCCCCAAGCCTTTCTTACTCATTTTTCAATGTTCTGACCGGTGGGCTTGTGTTATTTTAGTTAACATCTTGAATAATGACTCATCTTTGAGTGTTCAAGCAATAAGATGTTCAATATTGTTTAGTAGGTTTATTAAAGTTAGTTAATGATGAATAATCTTAATTTTGACAGTGCCTAAAGGAGATTCTAAACCTGCTGATAAGGTGAAAATGACAGCGAAGGCAACAGGTTTACAGCGCTCGCGCTCGGACGCTGGCCGCGATCACGCAGAGCACCGCAAGCCTCCTTCAGGTCTGGTGAAACCCTCCGCTGGTACCTCCTACAGTTACAAGAAACCACCGACCACTGGTACTGCCACTGTTGTGACTGCAGGGGGCGCCACTATCACCAGTGGCTCAGCCACTGTCGGAAAAACTCCAAAGTCTTCAGGCATCCCCATCAAACCCATCCCGGGTGGAGGTGGGCGTAAGAACAGCCTGGATGCCAGCGGGTCAGAACAGGGCTTCCTTGCGTCTAATGCTCGCTGTAGCGTTCAGTACCGCAGTCTGCCGCGGCCCGCAAAATCCAGCGGCATGAGCCTGACCGGACGACCTCCTTCTCGCCCCGTCACCAGTAGCATCGATGCTAATCTCCTCACCCTTAAACCCATACCAGCGCTGTCCAACCCTACGCCCACCAGAGGCAAAGAGGGCGGCAGCTTAAAGGCAGCCAGTCGCCCGAGCACAACGGGGCCAGTCAACCAAACGGATCGTGAGAAGGAGAAGGAGAGAGCCAAAGCTAAAGCAGACCTTGAGATCAGCTCTCTGAGGGGCGAGAATCAGGGCGACAGCTGCGGGGAGGCGATCCAGAAGATCCATAGAGTGCGAAGAAGCAGCGCGAGTAAATATCCAGAACTGAGCTCTCCGACTAGCACACCGAGGTACGACCCTGTTTCAATAACACCAGTTACACAAGAACATGTGATTAATAATGAAATAATGATGATGTTGATTTCAAACCTTGTACTTATCAATTATTTAGGGTTCTTCCTGGAAGCAAACGTTCAGAGCCTTTAAGCTTATTTCATGCTTGGCAGAGTGTTTTTTTATTTATATCCAAGAGCACGGGCTGCACTGAAATCCCTTTGGAATTACGCAGCACAACTTTACAGAAGGTCTTTGAGTTCGTGAGAGATGATTTTGCTCTTTCAGGTTGCTCAGCAGCAAGTCTCTGGCACACCCTCCGAGCCTGGCGCACCTAGACAAAGTCAATTCCAACAGTCTGGAGTCTTGTGTCACCATACACGACCTTCCTCCCAGGATTCCTCCCTACTCCAAGCTCCAGGACCTGGCCGGCTCCCGTGTGTCCTCGCGTCTTACCCCAAGCCCGGCCCCGGCGCTCCACATCGATTCTCCAAGATGTTTCTCAGGCCAGGCACTGTCAGTGAGCAGCTCCCCTGTTCTCTATCCGAAGCTGTCCGGACTGCACCAGAGTTTGGAGTCACTGCCTCTTCAAATGAGCGTGCCCGTCAAAACAGATCTGGGCGACCAGATGGAGACTAGAAATACTGGAACATGGGGTGGCGGCAGTAGAACATCTGTCAGTCTGGGCGACAGGTGGGTTTGGATCAGTTGGGTGGAGTGTTTGATTTAAAGCTGCAATCTGTAACTTTCAAATCTTTATCGCCATCTTTGTTTAAAACATAAATTACAGCATTGAAACGTAATTACTTTACATACTTTTCTTTACGTGTGTTGACATTTCTGGGGAAATCGACCCGACAGCTCAAATGATAAATATTAATATTCATTATTATAAACTTACTGTTGTGATTCAGGGTAAGAACACGATCTCCTTAAGTTAAGGTAGCTGGTCACTAGTTTGTCCATTAGACAGACCAGAACTAACCAGTAACTAACCAAAACTAACTAGCAAAGTGGAGAGGGTAATATGATGTCTTTTTAGTGTAACACTTAAATTTTAGTATACAGTCTGTTGGGAAAGAGACGCCCCCTACTGGCACAAATACAACACAGCCAAGTGAATAAGATTAAACTAGATTAGTTATTAAACTAACTGTTATTACATAACAACGGAAATTATGAGGGTGAGGTATTTATATATATTTTGCTTTTTGCCCCTTCCAGTTTAGAAACTGATAGAAACACCTTTCCCAAGAAAGGACTAAGGTACATTTTCGTAATCTTACTTTAACTAGTTCATCAGTGCTAGTAAAGATCACTCTGACGTTTGAGATGCTGTCTTTCACAGTTGCTATGGCAGCAGCCAATCAGACGCAGAGGGGCGGGAACGCCGTCACTCGCACTCGATAACTAGCATGACGGAATCAGACAGCCCCCCGCAGCTGCCCTCCCCCACACTGTCGTTTCCTGGTAAAACTACTAACATGGGTAAGTGTGTTGAGTTTATTCTGCGTGTTAAATGAGTCAGTCATATCATAGATTTGTTAACCTTTCATGTTAAACTAAGTGGTCTAAATATACTTATATAAATATATATATTTTAGCTTTTAAAAAGATGTACTTTTAGTTCTGGACAACGGCTGCTTTTCATTTATTATCTGCTTCAAGTTTTCAAGTTTTTTAGCTTTGTAAAATTATATTTAAATGCTTAATTTACGACGCTGCAGATTCAGGAATTCCATTAACGGATCGTCATTATAATCATTGGGTTCTCTCCACAGTGGCTCCAGTTCCATCTGGATCTCACATCACACGCTCCAGCAGCATCCCGACCAGTGACATGAGCTATGAGCTGTACGGCTCACCTCCTCTGGACAGCTCTCTCTCTCTGGCTGAGCGACCAAAGAGCTTGATGAGGACTGGATCATTTAAAGAGCCTGCGGAAGACGGTGCCATGACGAGTTTAACATGCATGATTACCTGTTATTCTCAATATCCAAATATAATGAAGATTTAAACACACAGCGGAGATGACTTTGATTTTGTGAGTGACTGAAAGTGAATGATTTTACTTGCTGTGTGTAATGTTTCTCTCACAGTTCATGGCTCTGTTCTGTCTTTGGCCTCTAACGCATCATCCAGCTATTCTGTGAGTACAAACGTTAGTTGTTATGTATAGGAAATAAGATCTAAGGCTGTTACCCAGCTAACAGTGAACGTTCTCAGAATGTTGGATAACGTTCTCTAAAGTTCTTTCAAAGTTTACAAACGTTCTTGAAGTAACGTTAGTAGAACATTTTTCGGACATTAGAAATCGTATATCAAAAGTGTTAAGTAGTTTTCAAAAGTTCCTAAAACTTTTCAAATGATATAAAATGCTTGTGTACACAATATACCTCACACATAAACCTCACACATATACCTCACACATATACCTCACACATAAACCTCACACATAAACCTCACACATAAACCTCACACATAAACCTCACACATAAACCTCACACATATACCTCAAACATATACCTCACACATATACCTCACACATATACCTCACACATATACCTCACACATATACCTCACACATATACCTCACACATACCTCACACATATACCTCACACATATACCTCACACATATACCATATTTTCCTCTGTTTCCTGTCCTCTCTCACTCTTTCCTGCGCTTTATCTCCATCCCTGCATCTCACGCTTTCAGACGGAGGAGAAGATGCAAGGAGAGGTATGAACATCACCTCACTGCTCTCAGCTCGTCTTAAACTGTCCTTCCTCTTTTTCCTCTACATCACAGAAGATTTCTCCTGTAGTTTTAAACTGGAAAAAACAAAATAATGTCATTGAGACTGGGATGGAAAACTCTGTGCTCAAAACCAGCTTCTGCAGAGGAGTTAAGACTTCTAGAGTGCACTCTTAAAAAAATGTGTGTGTGTGTGTGTGTGTGTGTGTGTGATTTGTAAAAGACAGATAACTGTGATGATATGGATGTTTAAAGAAAACTGCAGATCATCTGCTAATTAGATTAGTAATCTGAATTTCATTTTGTCCAAACAATGAATATTGACATTCTTAACTAAATGTGCATTGCTCTTATGTTGCTTTTAAAATTGTATTATATTTTAAGTTTAAAATGGTGGTGACATGCATGTGTTTTAAATGATCTGATACTGTATTTACACTTTGTGCTTGTAACTTGTTTTTTTAACTCAGCAAATCCGGATCCTGCGACGTGAGCTGGATTCTTCTCAGGATAAGGTGGCCAGTTTGACCACACAGCTGTCTGCAAACGTATGTCCACACACACACACACACATTTACTGTGTTTTACAGTGTAAATAATCCAGCTGTCACTGGTGTCTATCTGATGGTCCTGCGTGACCACATCACAGATCTGCTGTTGGTGCTGCAGATCTCTCACCCTCCAGAAATACAACATTCCTCTCACGTGCGTTTCTTCAGCTGTCCACACGCTGAAGCAGCTAACAGGAAACGTTTTCAGAATGTTATTGCCCTAATATCAGTATAATGTATTTGTAACGTTATGTCACACATCAAAAATGTTACTCTCAAGTTGTTAGTGGAGCGTTTTAAAAACATTACAGAATTAAAAAGTCTGAATAACGTTCTTATAACCAAGCAATGATGTTAATGCATCTTTTTGATTTTGATTGTCGTCTTTGTTACTTAATGGAAACATTGGGGAAACATTCTTACAACCTAAAATTGTTAGCTGGGGCCCCGAGAACCACAGATGTATTTGGACACTTAAATCACACCTAAAGATTTAAGAATGTCATTAAATTAGAAAACTAAATAACAAACACTCAGTGAAATAGTGTTTCTATTTTTAGCGTCAGTAAACTAGAATTACTGCTTCTGAGAAAAGCTTTAGCATTATTTGCTAGCTGTAAAACATTACGTGTGACTTAAAGTGTTTAAATGATTTTTGGGGACGCTGTATGAATGTATGTGTGGCTATGAGGACGTGGCCCTGTAGTTCTAACAGCACTGTCCCTTTCTCCCCGGCTCATGTCTTCTCCTGGCCCCTGATGACCGATGCTTTCCGCGGGCTGCTGGCTCTTACAGGCAGGCCAGGTTTGTTGGACTGTCACTCGCGGCCCTGTCCGTCAATGTTGCATGAATCTGTCCCCCTCAGCCTGGCGCTGGATGATGATGTCACTCATTGTGTGATGTCATAGTCTTGTTTATAAGTGTGATTGATTCTGGGTGTGAACAGGAGACATATCTAGGGACAAGAATATCATAGACATTGACCCAGGTCAGTAAGCATCCACCCAACAACACCCTAGAAACCACTAAGGACACTGTAGCAACCATCCAGAACACCCTAGCAACGCACTACGTTAGCAACTGCACAAGAATGCCCTGGCAACCATAAAGCAATGTGCTGCAGTAGTTTTCAGTCAGGATCACCCCAGCTTACAATGTTCTCAGAACATTGGGTAATGTTGTCTAAACGTTATCTCAAAGTCATCAAAAAACGTTCATATATATCAAGAATGTTATTAATGCATCACCAGCATGTAGTACAAGTGAAGTATGTAGCATGATGGATATTGTGTTTTGTGTATTTATTTTTATTGAAAGGATGTATTATCTCTCTTATACACACTTGTGTACTATGTGTGTGTTGTTCACATGGCAACCTCATGTTGTTGTCTTCAGATCATCCCCGATTCGCGTGTCCATTTTCTACAGCTGTTCTTGTTCCCCGTCCTCTCTCGTCGTTTCTCAGCCAAGATGGAGACACACATCTGAGTGTGTGTGTGTGATGTGAGGAAAGTTCGGTGGTGTTACACAGATGCTAACTGTTATTTCTCTGCAGGCTAACCTGGTTGCAGCGTTTGAACAGAGTTTAGCCCTCATGACCGCACGACTACAAAATCTGTCAGCCACCTCAGAGCAGAAGGTCAGTATACTGTACAACACACACACTTTAGTGCTCCAAAACATTTTAATACTCGTCATTTTAACCCTGGGAACCTAAATAGCACTTGTTTTAGGTTTTAAGAAGATAGTTTGTGTGTTCATGATATACACAAGAACCAATCAGATGCGCTGGTTTTATTATGTTTTTGAATTACAGATGGCAAAGGCTGGGTGAGCTCCGCTCTGTGACGTTTTTTAGTTGGGTTTCCATCACAAACATCTGCCCAAGATTTCCATGTCTTCAGAGTAAATCCTCAGATATAATTTTTATAAGCTTTGTCTTGTACTTTCAGGATTCTGAGCTACAGGACCTGAGGGAAACCATAGAGATCTTGAAGGCCAAGAACACAGAAGCACAGGCCATTATTCAAGGAGCTCTGAATAATCCTGAGACCACACCCAAAGGTTTGATGATATCAGGTTTGAGAGCTACTAGAAATGTAAAGATGAGCCAGTCTCTGTATCTCAGTGAAACTGTGAGAATGTCCTCAGAGTTTGTTCTCAGAGTGACTTTAAATAAAGTTTCTGTTGAGTGACCACTGACCGTTTCCTCTCAGAGCTGCAGATGGACAGAAAGAACTCGTCAGACAGTGTCACCAGCGTCACCAGCATCACCAGCCACTCCAGCGCTGGCAGCCTGAAGGAACAAGAGGCCAAGAAGAAGAAGAAGAAGAGCTGGGTGAGAAGATAAACAGCATCTGTTGTTCCTACTCAAAAATCCTGTCTTATGGGACTTCAGGCTGATTTTGAATGTGCAAGATGTGTCGTCAGTAATTTAAAGTTTAAGCAAACGTTGTATTGAGAGACTCGGGTTCGAGAACTTTGACCTGGTAAGATGAGTAACACAGGAAGCTCCTGCTGATCACCAGTTTATAAGTAATAACAATCATGCTTAATCTACTGTTAACTCCTATTGTTTACTGTTGCCATGGGAAACAGACAGATGAAATATTGTATTAAGAATGACTGTGGTTTCTTTCCCATGCTTCCCTTTTAAACAGGTCTATGAGGTGAGTAACATACAGTTCACATCCAAAAATCATCAATAAGTCACACAGTACTGCAGACATCAGTGAACACTAAATATTTATCATGAATGTGTCCTGCTGCCCGGCAGAATCAGTCAATATGTCTCATTAGGGACACAGAGAGAAGTGTGTTACACAAATGAGATGAGGACAATAATTAAGCAACTTAATTAAAAAGTAAATAATTCAACAACAGAAAATATTTGTCTTTTAATTTTGAGGTGAAATGTGTCCCTGAAGACATACTGGCTGACAAAAAAATATATATTTAACACATAATGACCATCATTTCTGTTTCTGATTTAATAGTATTTTCATAATTAATACCATGGTGATAAAATGTGGATTAGATAAACAACACTGCATTACTTACTATATGATCCATCCATCCATCTGAAAATAGAATCATCTTTTACATCTTCATTTCCTGTTCTGAAAAGATTCGTGTAATTAGCCAGCTGCACAAAATCAGGGAGTCTCTCATCTCTAAATTCTGATTGGAGAACATCACATCTCTCTCCAAGTAGGGAGCGTTGAAGTGCTTCTGTCAATTTGGGCCACTATAGTTAGAAACGTTGAATGAAACCCTGTCAACTTATAAATGCACATCTCTTTCAACAACACACCAATCTTTAATAATTCACTCATTTCAGACGTTGTTTTGTGATTGTGAATCTGAATTTTCTCTCTATCGAGTCCATAGAGAGAAAATAGTCAAGCAGATGTTTTGGGTGACACTGGCTCCTTGTTTCTCTGCTCTCCTGTAGTTAAGGAGCTCCTTCAATAAGGCCTTCAGCAAAAAGGGTTCGAGGGCCTCATATGCAGATATCGAAGAGATCACGACACCAGTCTGCTCCGCCCCCTCATCACCCAAAATCCACCGTGATTTGGACAACGCCCCTAACAAGACGTCCATCTCTACATCAGGGTAAGAAGTTTAAAAGTGTATTTTTGTTTGTTTATTACACTAAACATGTTTGTTTGTAATAAGTGTTGCCATGTAATTAACAGGCATTTTTAATTATAATTGTAATATGTGTGTGTGATATGTGATTTTGTTGTTGTTTTTACTGCAGGTCAAGCGAGGGGGCTGACGGTACAGGGCACGGTGAAAAGGTCGTGTCAGAGTTACGCTCGGAATTATGGGAAAAAGAACGCAAACTGACAGACATTCGTTTAGAGGCGCTTAGCTCCGCCCACAAGCTGGAGCAGCTACAGGAAGCCATGACCAATATGCAGGTGTGCCCCCTGATCACGTGACTAATTGCCTCTTTATATACATGACTTGGAATATACATATACACGATTTATTAAAAATAAACAAAAATATTTATTGAGCCAGTACATAACCGATCGGTGTTCAAATGCTAATTAAATTAGCCGGATTCCCAACGATAGGTTTGTAATAATGAGTCGTAATTTGAGCTGTCAGGTCTGATTTCCCAGAAAACGTCAGTTTGTTTTCAACATAAGTAATGAAACACACAGAAAGTAACCTGCAGTTTATGGTGCAAAGAAGGATGACAACAGAGAGGCAGAGGTTGAAAGCTACAGTCAGCCATTAAGCTGTTTTATTTAATAACATCACAGATCACAGTGGATAACCTAAAGGCAGAGAATGACCAGCTGAAGACCGGAGGCTCCTCCTCCCGACCCTCTAGCTCCACCTCCCAGTCCTCTGGTCTGGGGTTAATGGGCATCACATCACCGCGCCAGTCAGTGTCTTCTCTTAGCAAAACCTTCAGCATGGGACACAATGAGCCTTACCCAGGTGACCCATATATATCTATATATCTATATATATATATAAAACATACAAATTAAGTTGCCTAAACTGTGTGTATTCCTTTATCTTTCTATGTATTTAGGTATATTCTCTGTATCTCTGTAATTTTATTTTCTGTTGACATTTGTCACAGATGTGTTTCAAAGCCCCACCTCAACACTGCCGAAAGACGAGAGTGTGGTCAGAGTCGTGGTCCGCATTCCACACCAGCACCTGTTTAAAGATGTGAGTCAGAAAAGTCTTCACACTGATGAACCAGACCAGAACCATTACAGATGCAGATCCAAAATCTGATGCACACACACACCTGCAACTGTACTTTGGTTCAGTGTTGTTGCTTGGCAACCGTAAACAGTCTAGTTTGATAATAACAGTAACAATACATGTAACATTTAGGAAACATTCTTAGCTAACAGGGATTCTCAGAATGTTGGCTAATGTTCTCTGGAAGTTCTCTCAAAGCTATCAAAAACATTCCTGCAGAACATTTCAGGAATGTTCCTAGAACATTCAAAACGGTTTTAACATTTTTTATACAGCAGTTAAGCGGCATACGTGTTTGCACTGTATCAAAGAACTTCTCTTAATCATGGTAAAATGATGGTGATGAACAACCTCTCATGGTTTATTGGTGTAGTTTCATTCATTAAACTACATGAGGTGTGAGTACACTCGTATCTTTTTAATCTGCTCTTTTTAACCTCAGTTCGTTCGTTTGTTCACAGGAGATGAAACAGGTAGAGTTCCTCATCGGTTCGGTTAGACTCTGTAGACGCACTGACTGGTTTGCGCTGGACTCTGCAGTCTGTCTGGCTTTTACAGTGAGTGCTTCTGTTTGTCTGTGTAATCTTTAAGCCACAGAACAACACATAAAGAGATTGCTGTGAAATATAATGCTGATGTTCCTGATGTCTCTGTAGGAATATTTATCTGTGGTGGACCCCAGCTCCAGTCTGGGCCTTTCTCAGGACTCAGTTTACAGCTACAGTCTGAGTCATCTCAAGAGAGTGATGGGGGTCCAGCCGCCCGAGACCCCACCCGCGCGTCTCTACACTAAAGGATCTTCCTGTATCACCGTTACCCTAAAAGGTCAGTGTGTTGAGGTTGGAGGACAACAATGAATTGTGACATTTTCTTTGTATGATTCGTTTTTACAGCGCTTCACAAACGTAAGTGCAATATTTAACAAATGTTTAACGCTTTAGCCTGCAGGAGGTGTGACTTGTGCACAGGCCACCCAAAGTTTACAGTACACAGAGACAGAAACACAGAGACAAACACTTCCCCCCTCCCCCACCCCATCAGCCCTCACTCCTAGGT
This sequence comes from Botia almorhae, assembly GCA_036877575.1. Taxonomy (NCBI): domain Eukaryota; kingdom Metazoa; phylum Chordata; class Actinopteri; order Cypriniformes; family Botiidae; genus Botia; species Botia almorhae. Next base: position 25,687 of record JAZGTJ010001071.1, on the reverse strand, counting down.
CTGATATGTGACCCATAGGACTGGGGCCGATACCCACAATCCTCTGGGATTGGTCTAGAGGTTATTTTCAGCACAGGCTGCCTGTGCCTCACTGTATGATGTTTACTGACGCCATGTGGTGCTATAAACCACCCAGAGGAAAAAGAAAACAAGTCATTTGCCTTTTTTGTCTCCACAGCAAATGTGTGTAGAAGATTTGCTCAATTCTGCATTTCAGTCTGTAGCATATCGGAAATTAAGTCTACATTGATATATTTACATTTTTACATGTATGCATTTGCCAGACGCTTTAATCCAAAGTGATTTACAGTACATTCATGTTATCCATTTTATCAGTATGTGTGTTACCAGGAAATCGAACCCAGATTGCACCTTTAATATATATATTAAACCATAAATATGTTTCATTATAATATATTAAATAGTTTTATTAACTTATTTTATTAAGTTAGGTTATACTAGGTTAGGCTGGGTTAGACTAGGTTAGGCTAGGTTATACTAGGTTAGGCTAGGTTATACTAGGTTAGGCTAGGTTAGGCTAGGTTATACTAGGTTAGGCTGGGTTATACTTCTATATGATTTGATTGTGTTGTTTTTCTAATATTCTGTTGTAGAATTCTTCTGATGTTTTATTCTAACATACAGTTTAAGAGCTCAGAACTCAGATGTGCAGCCCGTGAAACATTGTGTAAAACCTCAGACGTTGAACTGTGAGTTTTCCTCACGCTGCAGGTCTGAAGGAGAAGTGTGTAGATGTTCTGGTGTTTGAGACGCTGGTCCCCAAACCCATGATGCAGCATTACGTCAGTCTGCTGCTCAAACACAGACGCTTGATCTTATCGGGCCCCAGCGGCACGGGGAAGACTTACCTCACCTACCGTCTGGCGGAGTACCTGGTGGAGCGCAGCGCTCGCGAGACCACGCCCACCATCACCACCACCTTCAACATGCACCGCCAGTCCTGCAAGGTATGATGGGTAACTGAGATATAGAATGCACTTGAAACCACGCTGTAGTTTATAAATGTGCGTTATATATACTACAATATATATTGTCGTACTTAATAGCTCCGCCCACTTTGTTTCACTTCATAGGACCTTCAGCTTTACCTGTCCAACCTGGCCAATCAGATTGATCGGGAGAGTGGCACTGCTGAAATCCCATTGGTTGTCATTCTGGATGATGTGCACGATGCGGCATCTATCAGCGAACTTGTCAATGGTGCTTTAACCTGTAAATATCATAAATGGTGAGCGCGCACTAGAGTGTATACTCCACACTGAAACACTAGTGCATTTTCTGGTTATTTTAACAAACTATTCTGTCTCTTTTTTTTTAGTCCATACATAATAGGAACAACAAATCAGCCGGTAAAAATGACGCCAAACCACGGACTGCATCTCAGCTTCAGGTGGGTACTGATGTCAACTTTACACAGTGAACATACAGTGTGTGTTGCAGATAGATCACAGTTGTGTACCAGGACAATCACCAGAGCATATATAGAAAAACGCTAAAAACATGAACTTGAGTCTAAATGTTTATCATTTATTGGACGAGGCTCTTTGTAGATTTTAGTATCTACTTCATCTGACAGTGAATTTGTTTTGTTTTGATGTATTTCATCTGCAAAGGATGGTGACGTTTTCCAATAACGTGGAGCCAGCCAACGGATTCCTGGTTCGGTACCTGCACAGAAAGCTGATGGAGGCAGAAGATCCCAGAAGTGTGACCAATGAAGACCTGCTCCGGGTGTTGGACTGGGTTCCCAGACTCTGGTACCATCTGCACACCTTCCTGGAGAAGCACAGCACCTCCGATTTTCTTATAGGTCATTTTCATTATCATATTACCCTCATAATGGATGAGATCGCTGGAGATGACCGAACATGAGGTAGTGTTTTTTATTTATGTTTGTCCAACCTGTGTTGCTGTAGGTCCCTGCTTCTTCCTGTCCTGTCCAGTTACGATAGAAGAATTCCGGACATGGTTTATTGATCTTTGGAATCATTCCATCATTCCATACCTGCAGGAAGGCTCCAAAGATGGTATTAAGGTGTGTCACAGTCATTCCTACTGGATTTTAATTTGTACATTTTGATTAAAGCAGTTGTGCATTAGCTGTACTAGATAATCTTAGCTGGCAGATAATCTTGACACAGCTTTTGTCAGCATTTCCTGTGGACCTTCCCAGCTAACAAGTTTAGGTTGTAAGAATGTTTCCCTAAAGTTTGTATTAAGAAACAAATACATTAAAAGTGTTTTTGAATGTTCTAGGAGTGTTCAAAACTTGTTGTATGTGTGTGGCTGTAGGTTCATGGGCAGAAGTCAGTGTGGGAAGACCCAGTGGAGTGGGTCAGAGGATCTCTGCCGTGGCCATCTGCTCAACAAGACCAGGCCAAACTCTTCCACCTGCCTCCCCCCAGCACCGGTCCCGGCAGCCCCAGCCAGCCAGGAGACGATCGGCCACACAAAGAGACACCACCCAGCTCTGTGGAGTCAGATCCTCTGGTCAGTGGAGCTGCTAAATCAGGCTGGTTTTTCAGAGTGTGTGTGTTTTTTTAGGGCTGTCTGTAAGGTGTAATGTGATTAATGTGCTCTCTCTTAATCTCTTTTCCCCAGATGGCCATGCTGTTAAAACTACAAGAGGCTGCCAATTACATTGAGTCACCAGAGAAAGAGACGGATCTCAAACTGCCCCCAGTCTGAACACCTGTGTGACTCCTCCCCCAGTCTAAACACCTGTGTGACTCCTCCCCCAGTCTGAACACCTGTGTGACTCCTCCCCCAGTCTAAACACCTGTGTGACTCCTCCCCCAGTCTAAACACCTGTGTGACTCCTCCCCCAGTCTGAACACCTGTGTGACTCCTCCCCCAGTCTGAACACCTGTGTGACTCCTCCCCCACTCTCAGCAGCTGTCTCACACCTGCAGATGACACTGTACTGTTACTATAAATGCTGTTAGTGCATCTTACAGTTTTTTATTACATTGTAATATAAAAAACTAAAACCACCGACGCATACCCTTGGTTTAGTATCGGTAGTTCGATAACATTGCATTCTTTAATAACGACATCCTATAGCATGTTACTTAAGCTTGGTGATTCTGTATGGCCAGGATCATTTCTGTTATCCAGTATCTTTTAAACTCTGACATAAATATAGATATAGCTGAAAATATTTGTAAAATAAGTTATTAATTTTCAAAGGTAATGCAGAGCCCCTGGGAACGACAAAAATTAGCTAAAGCCAAAGTAATGCACCCCTATAATTACTGTAAAGCTGAAAAGCTAATATGATTTTCATACTAAAGTAAAGGTGGAGTACCACATAGCAAGAATGACCTGTAACGTTATAATTTAACCTTTCATCTGCAGAAATATTTATTCAGGCTACATTAAACGTTTTTCTAAAACTTATTTACCACAGCAAATGCCTTATAACACATGCTAAGTGTACTTAGCATCATGTTTCATGTTTGGCCTGTAGGGGGCGCTGCGCTCACAATCAAATTTTACTAAAGTTTTCACAGTCTGCAAACCTTTACTTGATAAATTGTAGTTTGAAGCGGAATTCCAACCGCTGTGAATGCATACCGCAGCATACCGTTTTTGTTTTACCGTAACACTACTGTAGAGACGTTTTACTTGGTCTGAAACGGATCTCAGCTCAGGGGTTTGGTCATCTCAGGCCTCTAATTATAATCATGCTTATTGCTCTCTTAGTAACAAATGGTGCAAATATAGATTATACAGTGACAACAATACCAACATCGTGCATTTGGACGTAATTCTGTTCTTGACTGGAGAATGAAGATTATCTTTGATTATTTGGTGCTATCAGATGTCACTATAGGAAAACGCAAAAATCTCACTGACATCCAATAGCTGTACAGTTCTGTCACACTTAAGAGCATTTTCAGATTTACAACCAAATAACAATGACTTTTTTTGGTAGAATTAATGACAACTGTTTGTATGGTCCTTTCTAGAAGTTTTCTTAAAAGTAAAGTTCTAAAAAAGTAAAGGTTCTTCACAGCAATGTTATCAAAGAACCATTTTTGGTTCCCCTAAGAGCCTTTCAGTCAAAGGTTCCCAAAAGAACCATTTCTTTTTACGTTTTCTTTTATAGTCAACTAAACCATTATCCACTACAAAGAACCTTTTGTGTGACAGAAAGTTGGAACCATTCATTTATGGAACCATCCAGCCCAATAAAGAACCTTTAAAGAGCCTTTGTTTTTAAGGGTGTAGTGAATTCTAAGCATTAAGTTTTAGATGTTTCTTGATAGCATTGCGCTTCACTAACTGAAACTCCATGTAAAACATCCAGCAATCAAAGATAAGAGAAAACTCCTTTTTAACTGTCAGTTTCTCTCAAGGATAAGAGCAGTTCTTTACAGTTCTGTTAAGCACTAGCAGAAATGATGTACAGCTATATTTAAATGTCCTCACCTAAGGTAACTCGTGCAGTCATGTGACAGATGAAGAGGTTCTGCTCACAGTAAGCAGTGGACCAGTAATTTCCTATTATTATACCTGGAAATACTAGATTAATACTATCAAAACATGCATGTAGATGAGAACATAAAAATATTAACTCATTCCATTCCTGTCTTTTCCTCTTATATGTCATCATTCATTATATTTCATCATTCATCTTATATGTAGTTTGTTTGCTAAGAAAAGAGGGTGCAAAATGATTTCTGTGTAGTTTATAAGCCAAAGAGACACATAAAATGGACAGACGATTCCTGTATTTTTTTTCTCTGTCTTCAGTATCAATTCTTTTAGTCTTATATGTGAGAATTATATTTAATGACATTACAGATATAGGCAGTGTGGCTTTTCATTGGCTTTTGTTTAAAACAAACAAAATATTACACACAAGTTGTTGCTGATGAATTGCTACTGGAATGTCATTTTAGTATCCAACATTACGCAGGCAAGATGTCTGTGTGACGGATTGCAGACATTCTCATAGATCTAAAGAGGTTTTCGGTGTGACTAAAGGTCTGTTCACGGTCTGCATCACATCTCTGTTGTCTGTCTGTAATCGCGTGATAGTCGTGCTTTGTTGTGCTAAGTCTCATGAAACTCGACGTTTCAGCAGCTGTTTGCTTTATCCGCCTCACATTTGTAATGACAGCACACGGATGGTGAATGCTTTGCATTGATTTTAGTTATAGAAGTCAGTCGCTTATAAGATTTCCTTTACATGCTTGTGTGTCACAAAACCCTGCATCCCTTTTCAAAGGGTTTGTTTGTGGACTACAGCATTTGTTGCAATAATTCATTCTGTGTCAAAAGGGAAACGGACAGACCTGTCTAGATTGCTTGGTGGTCCTAAATTCAGGGAACATTTGCCATGCTAAAGCTTTTGTGCAACTCGTGAATAAAACGAGTTGGTTGCGTGTTTCATATCAAATGCACTCGCTCATAAAAAGGTGCTTCACGATACCATAGAAGAATCATTTTTGGCTGTATGGTTCCATAAAGAACCTTAACAGAACCTAGAACCTTTTTGTTTGTTGCAGTGGAAAAAGGTTCTTCAGACAAAAAAAGTAAGAAAGAAATGGTTTTTATAATAGTTTTTGACTGAAGGGTTCTTTGGGGAACCAAAAATGGTTATTCTATGGCATCACTTAAAGAACCTTAATTTTTAAGAGTGTGGCTTTGGGTTCATGAAAAATCTTTTAATGTTTTCTGTGAATCATTGGAAATATGAAAGGCAAAAATAATCCAAATGCTAAAAAGTCCGATACACTTTATAAAAGGGAATATGATGGCAGATGATGTAAAAATGTGACTTATGTATGTTGTGAATGCATAAAGCTGAGTTATGGATCTGTTCAACCCAGTTTGGGATCATATGACAAGAACGAATGATGTTACTCCCTTGTAATTTCCCCCAGATGAATGTTTGTAAAACGTTTCATTTTGTACAGAAAGTTATAAATATATATACATTGTAAATAGCGTGAACATGCATTTGCAACAACAATCAGTTAAGATAATAATGACGTGTGGAGATGTGGGTCGTAGAGAAACTGTTGGTTTTGTTAGTGATGGAGTGACGCAGTCCACATGAGAACTGACTCCATGCTAATGTTTGTGACATAATCACGTGTCCATCCGTCATAATAAAAACAACACACAAGTGCTGACTGTGTTTGTGTGCGTTACAGTCTACAACATTGTTTAGAAATGAAAGATTTACACGAATTTATTATTTTTGTGTTCATGAAATATCACTTCAATCACGAACAGTTAACGAACAGAACCCAGTAAATAGTTACCCTGATCTAGCTTTTAAATAAAGTCCTCATTGATGATGTTGCTTATGTTAATATACACACACCGCTGAAGAGATGCGGAGAGCTCCGCTCGCACCCTCGCCGGTTACATGAGACCCGTGAAGGGGAGGAGCTGACCTCCGCCACATGCTTGAAGCTATAAATCTGGGGTGACCCACCGTCAGACTGAGCCTAAGGAATTACTTGTTAGGTCTGAGGGATCCCTAAAGCGGACAAGCATGCCGGCAAAACCAGCCCCGATAAAAAAGTCGGCTAAGGCCGCCAAGAAGGAGGAACCGGCAAAGGCACCTGCGCCCGCACCTGAGCCCGAGCCCGCCCCTGCGGAACCAGCCCCGGCAGAGCCAGCACCCGCTGAACCTGCCCCCGCCGAAGCTGCCCCAGCGGAGGCTGCCCCGGCCGAAGCTGCCCCTGCCGAAGCTGCCCCAGCCGAAGCTGCCCCTGCCGAGGCCCCTCCTGCCGAAGCCCCGCCAGCGAAGGAGCCGCAACCGCCAGCTGAAGGTACCGCCGGGTGTTGTGCGTAACAGAGACACTCAAACCCAGCCCTCAAACTTTAATAACAGATCATATAATTCTGCGAGTGTCATAATTTACTCGAAAATAAAGAGGAAAAAGAAAAATAGAAATTCCAACAATGAAGGCTTATCAAAAAATATTTATAAAGTATTTTTGTTTAATTTTGTACACTAATTATTTGGCTGTAAAAAATATTTTTTCCTTATGCAAAATATAATGTCTTAATTGAATCACCTGATTTTGGGGTGAAATATTTGTGGGACGTTTAACTCCTAAATATAAAGCAAACAGACTTACAGCAGCATGTGATAATACAAATGACTTCTAATGCCTGTGCATTGAGAAGCTCCTGCTACTCCATATAATCCACAGCTGATGGGTAAACACACACCAGTATTTACACCTGTTATCTCTCCCCTTCAACACTGGTCACACCAGCTGCCCGTACTGACTTACCTCACACCTCTTCTGTTGCTCTTAAGTGCGCTTTCTTGGAAAGCTCTTTGCTTTTGCGAGCACACTGTAACTTATGTGCTTTAAAAATACTTACAGCCTGTCTAATACTGTAGACACCTGCAAAAAAAATGTTGTTTATAGACTGTGTTTTTGAACGTAATGAGGGTTCATGCACTGATCTGTTTCAACAAAAGCAAAGTGCCCTAATGCTTCTCAACACCTTCAAAATGTATTAAGTGTCATATCCACTGAGACCTTATAAACCAGTGTAAAGTAGAAGACAGACAGCATTCAGACCATTCCACTCTCTGTCCCATAGAGAGAGAGAGAGAGAGAGAACACACAACAGCATCATTTCTCACACTGACTTCATTAGTGAGCCCAGTTCATCTCTGTCATATTAACATTATTTATTCTTTAGTGATTGTGTTGAAAGTAACTCATTTAAAGAGAGTTACTCAGTTTACACACGCCCATATACATCTCTGTGCTTAGGGGGAGGGGGGGTCAGTCTGGCTTCCTTTGACTTCAACACACATAAATAAAAGTTCGTAAAGTAAGCTGCAGTTTTATGTTTCAAACAGAGATGGCGGTAGAGAGGCAAATGTTGTACATTTAACATGAATCCATGTTAAATGTATATATTTATTTGCATATAATATTTGCAATTATCATAAAGACAAATGCAGATTATCATAATAACTGGCACAGTTATCAGTGGATGCTGATTTATTGTTTGATTAATCAGGCTATATGTTGCTTGTGTCCTTCTTGACTTTTGACTTTCTTTAACATTTAAAACAACCAATCACCAGTGCTGTTAAAGCAGATGCCACGCCCACTGCTTCAGCCTGACCTGAGTGGTTCGACTAGATGTAGATTAGCAGAACTAATGGCAAAAGCTCATGTCTAATGCTGCTTTATTAATGAACTCCTGCTTATTTAACACCAGCTGCTGAAGCACCACCTGCCGAGGAAATCAAAGCCCCTACACCCCCCCCACCTGCAGGTATCAAAATCTCCTCAGACTGCCTCATTTTCACCCACTGAATTGGTTTACACTGAAAGTGTAGGTGGAGCGCCTACATCTGGTGATATTAAACACTTGTTTCTCCTCCAGAGCCCACTAGTGAACCACTGGAGCTCGCCGTGGAAGATGTTAATGATACCTCAGTCACCATCTCATGGAGGCCACCAGCCACCATCGGAAACTCCGGACTCGATGGTTACACTGTGGAGATCTGCAAAGAAGGAAGTAAGTTAGATTTGCTTTATGGATGACGTATGTGAAACATGCTTCATTTTCATTGGCTAACTGGTTTCTGGACACCGTCAGTATTTTCACTGAGTGATATCGGCCTCTGTTAATTAATCCTAAAAATCATTGTATTACGCTGGCTGCCAAGTTCCTGTGTTTACCCAGTTCTTACAACCTCAAACTGTTAGTTGGGTATTTGCTCCTTAAAATAGCACCTCACAATACTGCGTCCTAAATTAAGCGCGGGGAACGTTCATTAGTGCTTTATGGGCCGGTTAAACCATTAGCTGCACCTGTCCCCAGCATGTCACATTTACACCCACCTAAGCTGCGTCCCTATATGGACTGAAGCATTTCTAGTGCTCCGACACGTCCGCATGCAAAGAGAAGAACTGCGTGTTCGGTTCCAGACGTAAATATACAGCTTAACATGCTGATGCTGCACTTAACAGAATGACAAAGAGAAAGTAAAAGAGGGCAAATCCACTCACATACAGATTTTAACAAAGTTTGAAATTTCAAATGTTTCAGAGGTTTGAACACGTTTCACTGACTTGATATTAATTATGTAATTATGGACCATTAGCTTTTACCTTGCAGGCATCTGTGCCTTGATATTAAGTTATTTTTAAATGTTTACATATTTTAAATGGATCAGCAGAAGAACAACATCAAACGCCCAGAACACATGAAAAACATGATTTATTTTATGTTTACTTTACTATTTACTTTATTTTAATTTACAACAATTACAATTAGTGAGCAATCAATAGTTCTGTACAGTTAAGATGATGCAAATCCTAGATCAACGGTCGCAGTTATGTTTCCACCTGTTAATCTGTTTTTCCCTGTTATAGCTGGAGACTGGAAAGCAGCTAATGAGGAGCTCAGTGTTTCCTGTCGTTATGTCATCAAGAACCAGACAACCGGTGACCGTCTGAACGTCAGAGTCGTGGCGGTGAACCCTGGAGGCCGCAGCCCTCCGGCCACTCTGCCTGATGCTGTACTGGTCAGAGAGGTCGTGGGTAAGACTTCAACTAAAACATTACAGTGTGTATGCACAGATGTAAAGAAATGTAAACTGTAAACTTTACAACACAGTTTTGTCTGAACATCTTGCCTGGTCATGTAGCTGCTGCAAAGATCAGGGACCACCTCATGTCTCAAGTGTCTTCAACTTCAGAGCTATCTAGAGAAGTGAAACTGGCACCGAGAGGAGCTCACCTCTCATAATGTCCTAAAGAACCCCTAATTAGCTCTGAGCACTTGCCAGCTGTGAAAAAATAAATCTACCTGACAAGAGTCTGGCATAAATACATAGAGGAGTTCCTTACACGCAAAGATCAGGCAGTGGGGTGAACCGTGTGTTACAAACACCACATCTGATCTGAAAAGAGTTATCGCTTTGAATCCATTGCTGCAAAACATCAGAAACAGTGATATTAAACTCTATGTTGCACATAGTTTCAGTATGTACTATACAGTTACTCTCTGAAATCATAATTATATTATTACCGTCGAACATGGAAGTTGTTTAAACCAAATACTGCATTCAGACACATTATCGTGGATCGTTATGTAAAGCGTTACAGTGTGTCCAGGATCTAAAGAAAGAAATTGTAAATGAGGAATGGAAAAGTCTAGCAGTCATGGCATGTAACATGAATCCAGTCTACATGCAAGAGGGGGGATACATTTTGGCAGAACGCCGATTATAAGACTTCGTGGTGCATTGCATTAGCCAATAGCCCTGTGGTCAGAAGCATGTTATGAATTGTCTTTTCCAATAAGAATAAGATCTTTTGAAGAATAATAGTTGAAATAGTTGGTAAGTAACAAGGATTAAGTGGGGAAGGTTTTGCATAGCTTTAAAGCCATTGACAGCTAGCCGACTGGATTGGTGTCAAGCTACTTTCTATAAGAGCGATGGCGACAAGTGTGAGAGGGTCAAGTCGAAGGGGTGAAATGCATTCCCATATGTTCTCGCACTGCATGAGAAGTCAAATGGCATCTAAGGTTACCCATGAGGCTTTTCAGCCTGCTAGAGATGCTGCGTTTATTTTGAGGCATGCTGTAGTTTTCAGAGCATTGATTTCGTTTTTTTTTCGTCATTTCTGACCTCCATACAGCGAAACTATTTTAAATTATAAGAATGTAACCAAAACGCTAAAATTGTTTTTTTTTTGAATGTTTTAGGAACGTTCAAAATGTCCACATTCAAAATTTTTTAGATGTTGTATTAACATTATTGCTTGGGAACATTATTCAAACATGTTTTCAATTTTGTAATGTTTTTAAAACATTCCACTAATAACTTAAAAATAACGTTTTTCACATATATGATATATAACATTTTAGAAAAATGTTCTACTTTTGTTACTGCAAGAATTTTTGAATAACTTTGAGAGAACTTATGTTCTCTGTTAGCTGGGTAGTCGTGAAAATCTTGATAAACCAGCCATTTTTAATTAAGTCAGGCTCTCATTTATAAATGATTAGGGGCTTGGCTGTAATAGAACTGATCTATTTAAAGCTGTGATGATTCGGACAAAACACTCATTAGCATGTAGGCTAGCATGTAGCATATGCCATGTCAGTGATGTGAGAACCTAATAATTAGCACAAAAATACACAGAATCAGCATTTAACTTTAGCTTCTGGTGTCTTCTAATGTTTAATGTCTCTGCTACACGCTCTGTGATTCTGAAAGGCTTTGGAAGTTCAGCTGTAATCAGTTTAACCATCACCAGGTTAAATCTGGGTGAGCTACTGCTGAGGATGAAATTACAGTTAGTCTGCACTCAGCTGATCTCAAATAGAAGGCTGGGATCACATTAACAGTAGCAAACTAGTTCATGTTCACAGAATATTTTCATAATGATAACGGCAAAGTGAATCATAACTTCAGATATACAAATATATTCAAATTAAAATACACACACTTGTAAAATAAATACACAAATCAACACATTGTGTGTCGTGTGATACATATGCTGTTTCCGTTTATTTAAACGCAGTTTTTTCATCTTTTCATCTGCGTTTTTTCAGATCGTCCCAAAATCCGTCTGCCACGTTTCCTGAGGCAGCGTTACGTAAAGAACGTTGGCGAGAAGATCAACCTGGTTATTCCCTTCAGTGTAAGTGATCTCTTACCTTCATTAGTTATATGCTGATATAACTAACTGCTTATTAGTTCCTGCATTTTAGTGGATCAATTAAATGAAGATGTCTATCTAAACGTTTAATCATTATTTTTGCATTTTTACATTGCCTTCTTGACATTTAAAGGCAGGGTAGGTGATTTTTGTTGTGCTGGTTTAACGTCTATTTACATATCTGACAGCAATTACTAAGTGATCTAAATGTATTTTTATAAATCTATATCTTCTGTGAAAGGCACAGGACCAAAAAATGTGTCCAAACATTTCAACGGCCGTACTTGCCTGTCAAACTGTGTATTTGCGTTCCACACTCTACTGGGGGGGGTGTGGCTCTGAATGTAGGGCGGGGTCTAATGCTTACAGAGCTAGCTTGCTATTGCTAGCCTCTCCCAAATTGCCTACCCTACCTGTAACATAGTATGTTGTGATTTCAGGATTTTAAATGGTTTGAGAAATGAATGTTGTTCCGTTAAGCTTGTTAGTGTTTTAGTGCTGCACATTGAGGTCTAATCTGAATGATTTTAACCATCTTATTAACTTACCTGCAGGGCAAACCACAGCCGGTTGTGTCATGGACAAAAGACGGTCAGCCTATCGACACCAAAAGGGTGAACATCCGCAACAGTGATAAGGACAGTATCTTCTTCATCCGCGTGTCTGAGAGAGCTGACTCCGGTGTCTATGAGATGTGTGTGAAAGTGGACAGCTTTGAGGACAAGGCCCAGTTAACTCTGCAGATCATTGGTGAGTGTCATTACAATGCTTTCCCTTCCAAATGTGGACCGTGTTTAGCTATTCATCATGTGTGTTGTTGACCTGTGTACCAGAGTTGCCTGGACCTCCGGCCAGCAGCAAGATTGTGGACACCTGGGGCTTCAACGTGGCTCTGGAATGGACAGAGCCCAAGGACAATGGAAACACCACCATCACTGGATACACCATCCAGAAGGCCGACAAAAAGACGGGGGTACAAACTCCTTCAGTTACTACAAGATGTGCAAACCTGTCGTCCTGTTGTGCTCTACCAGCTGAGCTACCAAAAACACTTATCAGAGAGACACTGTCAGCCAATCAGAACAGACGTGGATGTAATTATTGTACTGGGTTGTCCTGTCTCATCTGCTCATGTCTCTCTGCAGGACTGGTTCACTGTACTGGAGCATTATCACAGAATGAACGCCACCATCTCTGACCTCATCATGGGTAACACCTACATCTTCAGAGTCTTCTCTGAGAACAAGTGTGGAAGAAGTGAAGACGCCACTGTCACGAAGACCTCGGCCACCATCCAGAAGACAGGTGACCGGCTCTCTCACGCTCGGTGGCAGAAAACAGATTTATTAACAGTTCACTGAAGCTCAGATTCATCATTCATTTATTCATCAGAAATGAAAGCAAATCTGTTTTACTTGAGCTTACTCTTAAAATGATTTTTGTCGCTGTAATGAAATACAGTTTGGGTGATTCAGTAATATTAACCATTTTCACTTGAAAGAATTCAGCTCATTTAAATGTTGTTTTTATTGACATTTGTGGGTTTGTTTAACAGTCGTTTGCCGGTACAGGAAATGTGTGTCACTCATCTGTTGCTGTCTGTGCTCTTCAGGTATTGTGTATAAACCTCCAGAGTACAAGGAGCACGACTTCACTGAGGCTCCCAAATTCACCACCCCACTGGCAGACCGCAGCACCGTCGTCGGCTACAACACCAAACTGCTGTGCTCCGTGAGGGGATTCCCTAAGGTATGTGATTCCATAAAGAAGCATGTGATTCCATGAGGTATTTGATGCCCTACAATGTGTGATTCCCTGAGGAAGTAATTATTTTATAAAATAATAAAAATAAAATAAATAAAGATAAATAAAATTAAAATTATTATTATGATTATTGTTTATGTCCATGTGCTCTTTGGTGTAGATCAGCCTCATACAGGTCACTGTTGTGACACATTAGGTGCTGATAGGTATTTTGCGATGAAGTTTGTCCCATAATTCAACACTTGATCCGTCAGGGATCAAATCTGTTACTGACAGAACACCAGATACACTGAACCTCCTGCTGGGGTTCAGATGAGCTGAGCACAGACTGCATGAGCTGGATAAGTGAGATTCCTGCATCACTATAACCGGATGGACTTCCAAACACCAATATGTGGAAGCTGTGATGCTGCCCAGCTAACAATTTTAGGTTGTAAGAATGTTTCCCTAACGTTTACATTTGTAACAAAACATTCTGGGAACATTTAAGACATCCTCATTTTTAGATGTTTTATTAACATTTTTGTTTTATTAAAACGTCATTTTCAAGCTGTTTAATTCTGTAACATTTTTAAAACGTTACACTAAAAACTTTAGAATAACGTTTTTGATGCATATGAAATATAACATTTAAAAATTCTAGCATTGTTACTGCAAGAAAGTTTTTGATAACTTTGAGAATTTTTAGAGAATGTTAGCCAATGTTCTGAGAACATTCCCTGTTAGCTGGGTAAGCACAGAACCAGCCAGATGGTAAAACAGTGTTTACAGCGTCTATCTGCGTGGGAACATCTTCTGCTTTATTCATGTGTTTTTTGGATGTTCTGCGACGCCCCTGATCTTCACACCTGATCTCTCCACAGCCCAAGATCGAATGGATGAAGAATCAGATGATTATCGGCGATGATCCCAAATTCAGGCAGATCAACAACCAGGGCATCTGCTCTCTGGAGATCCGCAAACCGGGAAACTTTGACGGAGGCGTGTACACCTGCCGGGCCCGGAACGCTCATGGAGAGGCTCTCGTCAGCTGCAAACTGGAAGTCAAACGTGAGTCAGCTGAACTTATGGATGTTTAATATCAGTGTATTCTATCCTAAAACATGTTCAAACAGATGTTTAAACTGATCCAGAACCAGTTTTTCTTCTTCAGATTATCACCCACACAGATTTATTGTCATTGTTAAGTGATTGAACCTTTTAAACATGTCAGACATAACATGAGCCGCCCACTTGTCTGCAGAGGACTGAGTCTATATTCTGAATATCTATATTCTGAATTTCTATATTCTGAAAATCTATATTCTGAATTTCTATATTCTGAAAATCTATATTCTGAATTTCTATATTCTGAAAATCTATATTCTGAATATCTATATTCTGAATATCTATACTCTGAAAATCTATATTCTGAATTTCTATATTCCGAATATCTATATTCTGAATTTCTATATTCTGAATTTCTATATTCTGAATATCTATATTCTGAAAATCTATATTCTGAATTTCTATATTCTGAATATCTATATTCTGAATTTCTATATTCTGAATATCTATATTCTGAATTTCTATATTCTGAATATCTATATTCTGAATATCTATATTCTGAATTTCTATATTCTGAATATCTATATTCTGAATATCTATATTCTGAAAATCTATATTCTGAATTTCTATATTTTGAATATCTATATTCTGAATATCTATATTCTGAATATCTATATTCTGAATATCTATATTCTGAATATCTATATTCTGGTTTTGTTTGGTCAACAGAGCCTGTAATTGCCGACGCTGATAAGAAATAAGAACCACATTCATGCAGGTCAGTCTGTCTGTCTGTCTGTGTTCAGTAACTGTATTTAAGTGTAATTTCTCACTACTGTTGCCCTTTTGTTAAGAACAAATACCACAAAAGTAAATAAATATGACTCGCTGTGAGAACAGACAGTATTAAAGTTTGTAAGCACTGAGAAGTGAAGTCACAGTCAGAGACGGCCCTCAAAATCTATTTAGTTCTTCCTCTGTTTGGGTCTTGAAAAGACATCTGTCTCCCCCCGAATCCTGACCTTACATGGAGCCACTAAACTGGGAGACTCTGGCCCCTTCTGGAAGTGTCTGACCTGCAGTTCCTCATAAATTAAAACCTCTGTGACTCGTGTATGTGAACTGCTAGAGACTAAATTACATCCTCGGACTCATTTCCAGTGTGACTCTACTAGACATTTACTAGATCAGCTAGATTTTACTAGTATTGATACTCTATACTAATTTATGTTCCAGAAAAGATGTTTACATGTGTACATTGGGGTTCAGTCGCAGGGTGTACTAATCAAATATAAGCACATTTATGGCAATAACGATGTTAACTGGTTTGTACAGATGGTCAAATTTTTTGCTTTTTATTGAAGCAAACATAATGATCTCTGGAACGTTCCAACGTCATGCTAGCAAGACATAGATTCTAGATTCTGCAAAAATCGCATCCATGTGAGTTTGAGGCCTGCTGGCATTAAAGCAAAAGGGTTTTTAATAAAACTGTTCACTAAAATTGTTATGCTTATTATTTATTGTAATAAAACAAGTAAATTACACAAGAAAGCTAAACAGAAGCATTTTCACTAGCATTCCCAGACTTTTGGATTCTGCTGTACTACAGTTTACGTCTCAACTTTGATGTCGTCTGTATATGTGTGTTTAAAAGAGTTTGTGTTGCTAAAACTTGGTTTGCTTTGCTAGTTCAGTCTGTACTGACACCTGTTCTCTTCCTCCACCCCGCGTGTGTTCTTGTCCTGAATTAGGAACAGCAGAATGTGGAACCCTGTCTGAGGTGAGAACAAGCACTATCTCAAAGATCACTATCTCAAAGATCACTATCTCAAAGATCACTATCTCAAACCCAGAAGTGTTACTGTTTGTTTGTTTATAAACATTGTAACTGAATCTATTATAAATCAGAGTTTCAGCTGTATTGAATTCAATGAGTCATATTCAGAAATAGCTGCATGTCATTTAGATGCACGACTCAGTTTATCATTTCAGTATTTATTATAAAAAGAAAATACTGCAGTGATGTAAATCAGTTTATTATATGTTATTTTACTCCGTTTCTTGAACATCTGCAGGATTGTGAAGATGCCGTTTGCTGATGAGAAAATACATCAACTGTACATATGAAATAAAACAATATAAACAGAGACATTTTCCTCCATTTCCTATATAGAGATTTGACTCCATTGTGAACGAGCACATATATTATATAGACATTTACATCAGCGATCTTTCTGTGTATCAACGCATGTATTTGTCCCTGACTGTCTCAAACAGACCGACAGGAGCAACCAGTGTGTGTTAAATTAAACTGAAGTCTTTCATTGACATCATGTCTTTGTCATTTCTCATGTCTGCACTAATTCTGAGTTTAAGATTTAAATGAATGTTGTGAGTTCAGTTTACATCTATTAACTTCAGTTATAACCTGATAATTCCACTAATTTTTGCACAACACATGAAAGATACTATAAACCAAATCACTGCACTGCCCTAATGATATACATTGTATATATGTTACTGTAATGTTGTCTGTGGAGCTTTTGTCTAGAGCCTGGAACCTGCTGACTCTTAAAACTGTATAGTGTCACATAGTGTCGCACGTCCCTGAATAGTGTCACATTCATTTGTGTGGAAACGATCTCTTACCATGACGCAGGCTTTGTACAGATACCAACCAGTGGAAACTGGGCTGAGAGAGAAGGTTACGGTTTACACACACACACACATTTAAGTTAAGTTTTAGTAAGATGGGCTAAAAGTTCTCTCAAAGTTATCCAAAAGTTCTTCCAAAAACATTAGTAGAACATTTTTAAACATTTAAACATATTCCTAAGTAGTTAATGGAACGTTTTAAAACATTACACAATTTTGAAAAGTTTGAATGTTGTTCTAATAACCAAGCAATAATGTTAATACAACATATATAAAAACTGGATGTTTCAACATACCTAGAACTTTCAAAAACATTTTTTGTTACTTAATGGAAACATTAGGAAAACGTTCTTACAACATAAAATTGTTAGCTGTGTTCCCAATGGCGTGTACTGTACACACACACACACACACACACACGAACACAAACACATACACCGAGAGAATGCAAAGACTTCCAGTGGACTATTCGCTATGCGTGTTGTTCATTATCGACTTCCTGAGAGGGAAAATTATATCCCGCCGGTTATTTAGGTTGGCGAGCATGATGAACTGAGCTGCCAGAAGCGCAACCGCTCGGTGCTGATGTGAGCGCACACACGAGCGCTGCTGTGTGTCCGGGTGAACAGCAGGGGGCAGCACGTCGCTGTTTTAAACGCGGTGTATCGTGACACGATAGTGGCTCCCTCTGCTGCTCACAGAGAGACGCGGACACAAGTGCAAAAAGATTTAGGCTAAATTATGTCTGTGCACACCGCCATGTTAATGAATCCGGAGCAAGACTCACTTAAAGGTCACACCACATATTACTCACAATCAAACTAACCTTCATTACACAGTTACACAGTTATTGATCAAGTACATGACAGATCAGTGTCCAGCATCATCTCCTCACCCTGATTCACAACAGTAAGTGTGTCAAGATTTATCATTTGAATGATTCTGTAAAACTCTGCGTCTTATCTGCACTGTTGAACATTCAGTGGTTTATTTCCTGTCTTTCCGTGTGACAGTTCAATTTTAATTTTTTTGTTAGCAACCTTGAGGAATAGTTTATTAGCTACTGTAACACCTGTGAAAATTTAGATAACATAAGCACACTGTCAGATTCACTTCCTTTGGAGCCCAAGACTGTGTCAGCAGGGGACATGCTGGGGACGGACGGACGGACCTGACAGCTCAAATGATAAATCATTATTATAAACTGACTGTTGTGAATCAGGGTAAAATAAGGAGATTGTGTTGAACACTCATCTGACATGTACTTGCTCAATAACTGATTTCTGTTCATTTGTAACTCCAAAAAGTTAGGTATTGCAGCTTTAATGGTGTTTGGATTTATCACCACGTTTTAATCCCACAAATGTCGTTTTGCTTACAGATTAACGTCGCCTTAAATTCTCTTAACTTTGACATGCACGACTTTGAAAATAAACCTGAGAGACGTTTGGTTTCCAAAGCGACTCTTTTGTGACACTGTAATCTGATGATATGTGCTGCACTCCGAACACAGAACAGTGATGAAACGGGTTTATTGTAACAGGACTCTGATGTTTGTCATGCGCTGTTGTCTCACTGCAGCTGGACAAACAACTGCTGCTGTTCTGTCTGCAGCAATGAGATTTAATGACCCGGAGAAAAGCCATCTACTAGCTGCACTCAGCTTAATTTGAGAGCACACGACTCAGTGATAAATGACATTAGGGCGTGCTCACAACACAATGATGAATGTATTTCTGGAACATTCAGAGACTCATGAATGATTAACTTGAATTTGTCTTGGTTAACACCCGAGTGTGAAGTTTAAGGGTTATAGTTACCTTTCCTAGTTTCAGTACCTGGACGTCTTAAAGACAGATTTGAAGGTTGCTAGACGGTTGCTAGGCAGTTGTCAGGGTGATCTGTGTGGTTGCTAGAGAGTTTCTAGGCAGTTGTCAGGGTGATCTGTGTGGTTGCTAGAGAGTTTCTAGGCAGTTGTCAGGGTGATCTGTGTGGTTGCTAGAGAGTTTCTAGGCGGTTGTCAGGGTGATCTGTGTGGTTGCTAGGCAGTTTCTAGGTGGTTGTCTGGGTGATCTGTATGGTTGCTAGATGGTTGCTAGGCAGTTGTCAGGGTGATCTGTGTGGTTGCTAGAGAGTTTCTAGGCAGTTGTCAGGGTGATCTGTGTGGTTGCTAGACGGTTGCTAGGCAGTTGTCAGGGTGATCTGTGTGGTTCCTAGGCAGTTTCTAGGCGGTTGTCTGGGTGATCTGTGTGGTTGCTAGGCAGTTGTCTGGATGATCTGTGTGGTTGCTAGGCAGTTTCTAGGCAGTTGCTAGGGTGATCTGTGTGGTGACTAGGCAGTTTCTAGGCAGTTGCCAGGGTGATCTGTGTGGTGACTAGGCAGTTTCTAGGGTTTCCAGGTGGTTGCTCAGATGCTCTGGAAGGTTGCTAGGCAGTTACTAGATTGAGTAAGATTGTGCTGAAGGACTAAAGTCTTTTTAGTCTTTTTAATTTTTAACAGAAATTCATGATATTTTCAAACATAATGGTCACGCCAAGCTGAATATAGCTTTAAAATTATAAGACGAAGTTTAAAGTTTAAGTTGCAGGTTTGTATAATATCAGTATTTTGGCTCTGTCAAAGCAGCATAATGAAGTACAGGACATTGTAATGCCCGCGTCTGTCCTCTGGAACCTCCACTATATATTAACATTTAAATTAAGAACTGGGGCCACTGTAAACTCTAATGCAGCTGAAGGATTCTTGCCTTGTCACGCAGTCTGAGTTTTTCCAGTCAGATATATTGCGCTGGCTAAAAGCTGCACTTCACTTCTCCAAGCCGAGCTCGCAGGCACAGAAACAAGATGCTCTGGACATCTGCCACAGCCCGGAAGACTCAGCTACTGCCTCAATAATAATGAATCTAATCGAATCACGACCCAGTACTTTCTGTTCTGGAGAACTGCATGGGTCATTTGTACTGTACATTTCCATACAGATGGCACTGATCAACTGTAAAGCACTGGTTTGGTTTGAGGCACAGTACAGCTGGATTTGTTGGCTACGTACCAAATATTCCGGCTTTATAGATCAGATTGTATTATATATGAACTAGAATTACACACGACACATTCAGACTCTGACATAGCAAAAACGTGTACATTTCAGTCTTGTATTTTTGCAGTCTCGAGGAATTTGTAATCTCTCTGTCGGAAGCACGCGGGTGAAGCAGTCTATGCTAGCTGGAGGCCTGACTTCATTTCATTGATTTTGGATGTTGACGCACTGGATTCAATCGATCGAATTTAATTAGTATTGAGACACCAGACTAAACATGGAGATGAATTTGAGGGGGATGGGGAAGTGACATCATTTGATTCGTTTATATCAGTATAGAGCTAGTCACCCTATGCTAGCCAGCACCCTCTAACAGATTACTGCATTACATAAAGAACGTTACACTAACTACTTTGGAATAACCTTTTTTGAATGTATGATATAGCATTAGAAAAAACGTTCTACTGACGATACCGCAAGAACGTTTTTGATAACCGAGAGAACTTTTAGTGAATGTCAGCCAACAGTCTGAGAACGTTCCCTGTTAACTGGGCAGTCTGAGACTGGCAGGGAAAGATAGGGCTGCTGTCATGCTGCTGTTATTATGAGGTTCTGGAGTGTGTTCATCAGTCTTTAATAATTTACATAAAGCACATTAAGAGCAGAACCAACATATTGACTGCAGGGCTACACAAAACAAAAGCATCATTATGTCTTTATGCCTCTTGTGTCTGCCCGAATCAACACACACATAAGTCAAGTTATCTGATCAGCATATGAATCATTCCCCTGAATCGGTTCTTTTTAATGATTCGACTGAATCGGATTTGACTGGGAGAGCTTTGCTCGGCTATTAAACTGTAAAGATTAATTATGTCAGATTCAGATCATTCGTGACCTGTAATGATTCGTGTCAATGGAACCATTGAGTTCCATTGACACCGCTGTGCTAAAGTGTAAATATTGTAAGAATATATTTATGTATTTCGAGAACAAACTGAACGCGTTAAATGTGGCGGGAGGCTCCCCGTGTCGGTGCTTGAATTAATGAATCGGTGCATTGATGTACTTGAACCGATTCACTGAGCCGATTAACCGACTCACTGAAACGAATCGGACATCCCGGTGCTTAAAGCAAGCCGAGCGGTCGTGAAAATATTCGGTGTTGTAAAAAACATCCTCGCGTTATAACGGAGCAACTGGACGGAACTTAACGCAGATGTCTCGTCCCACGACGCGATACGATACAACGTCCAAAATGTCTCGCCCATCTGACGCACGTGTCCATAGACCCACAATTACAAATAGCCCACACGAAAGCGTCCCGTGTGAACGCCCGCGTCTCCGCGCGTCTCTCGCGCGTCTCTCGGTCACTCATTCATTGGCAACTGCGCGTCTCTCGCCCCCACCCTCTCGCGCTCTCACCGGTCCATCCCTCTTCCTCTCCTTCCTGCCGGTTTTCAAAGCTCAGCATTATGGGCTTTAAAAAAGCATAAGGGGTGGGTTGAGTTTTCAGAGTGTGGCGTGAAAAAATCTCACCCTCACCCAATTAGACACGGAAGACGTTTTACAGAGCCGCGATGGAACCAATGACGGCTCAGTGCCGGGAAATACAGCAGTGAAACGACAGAGCTGTGTACCGAGTGAGACTGCGGGTGAGAGGCTGGAAACGTGTGTGTGTGTAAGAGAGAGAGAGAGAGAGAGAGAGAGAGAGAGAGAGCGTCTCTGCGTCTGTCCCGACCAGAGCTGAAGTGTGTGCGCGCATGAGTGTGTGAGCGCGGAGTGCGCAGTGGACATCAGTGGGTGCGCGCGTGTATGTGTGTGTGTGTGTCCGGGTCTTCCAGCATATACAGAACAGGATAAACCCAAAGTGCTGATTTTTGATACTTCTCTGTTTTATTCCAAGTGCCCTGCGCTCTCTGCGAAGTTTCCTTCTGCCCCCTCCCGCCCCTCATCCCCACCTAAACCACCTCCTCTTGGTGCAGTACATCTCCACTGAGGATACGCGCGGTGCAGAGGTAAGTACATTATCCTTCTTCTAGAGCAAAACCTGCGATTTATACATTTTAGAGCTTTATAACACAGACTGTTTTAAGAGCTTTATAACTGTGAGACTGTAGCCTCACATTATTATAACGAGACCTTTTTGGATAAAAACGTGCAGCAGAGAGGAGAGAGAGAGGTGTGTGGGGGGGGTCTTTGTCAGTGAGCGCAACTTTCTCAGCGTCCTGGTCTGGTGCTGCAGTATCATATTACATAATAGTGGCCAGTGTGCGTACAATCAAACTTGTCAATCTAACCTCAAACGGAATATGCGTCTGAGGAAAAAAATCTACCGCATTTGTTTTGCACTTTATAATCTTCTTATGGCAAATATTTATTGTTCCCAAAGTGGTTTGATATTATGTGATTTATGTGCGTGTATGAATAGAATTACTCTAGAATTGTCTAAGGGAAACCCAAATGAATGATTTCGGCTGCGGAGATTTGCAGGACGTTTAGCGGTGACATCCAGCTGAGCACGTTCCTGCCGCTGGAGTTGCTGATTGTCGAATCTTTTCGCTGATCGCGCTGTTTCACAAGCGCAGATCTGCGCGTCCTGTCTGTTAGCAGTGAGCATCTTAGAAACTTCATTAGCTTGATGAATTGGTTCTGAGGTACAACATTTTTGGGGCTGAAACATATTGTGTCTTTGTTCTCTTTAGCTCTATTATGTCCCCACAAAAAGGTGAAATGAACAGCGGTGAGGTCAGTACAAAAGTCAAGCATTGTGTGTTCATCCTTGTGTGTTCATCTTTGTGTGTATCTCCTGTGGCACACACACACCAGTGCAGGCCTGAGGGCAGAAAATGCGATTTAAGGCAGTGCCCAACAAGGAACATTCTCAGAACGTTGGCTTAAAAGTTCAAAGATATCAAAATGTTCTTGCGGTAATGTTAGTAGAATGATTTTTGACATTATATATATATATAATATATATCAAAAACGTTATTCTTAAGTTGTTACTCATTGAAAACGTTGGAGAAACATTCTTACAACCTAAAATTGATGGCAGTGGTGACCAGGTGAGGAGCGAGTGAGAGTCAGATGGGGAGAGAGAAATAAAAGACAGATGATGGAGAGATGTCCTGGGACGTGCTCTGTCTTTGAGGACCGTTTAGATGCAGTGTAGTGTGTCTTAAAACAGAGGACACACACACACACATGCGCGTCTGTGTGAGGCTATATCAGGAGTCTGAGCAATGAAGAGAAACAGTTTCCCCTTTACAGTAATAAATCTTACCGCTCTGCTGCTGTACAGGGGCCGGTGATGTTGGAGGAAGATCATTGTCCATTTTTTATGTTTTACAGTAATGGATGAGGCTTTAGGTAATAATGACGCAGTATTAAGACTCATAACTCAACAGACTCGTAATGCGCCGTTACAGAACATCTGATCATGCGCTTGGGGACTTTTATTTTGGTCTCTGCTGTGGTTTATGCTTTGCAGTTAACTGATTTGGTTTATTTGTGATATCAGAAGGATATTTAAAGTTTCTGTTGATGTCTCTCCGGGGTGCTGTATGTATTGAAGGTCGACATCTGTTTGATGGCTCATGAAATTGGACGGCTTTGTGTTTGTTTTTGGTTTCCTGGGAAATGTTTTGCTTTATTTGACTTTAACAGGATAAAGTACGTAAAGTAACTTGCAGTTTTATGTTTCAAACTGAGATGGCGATAGAGAGACAAAAGTTACAGACTGCAGCTATAACAGAAGAGGTGGTAGATTTTTTCACAATGTACTGACGATGTTGTCAAACAATAAATAATGATATCATATAATACATTAGATTGTATTCAATTATCCATCTTCAAACTCTCTAGGCAGTAGATATTTAAATGCAATGTGTTACTGCCAAAACGTTTTGTTACGAGTATTGTGTTGAGTGACAACGTTTTTAGTCAAAACAAAAATGCAGAATCATTTTAAACTGCGTAGTACAGGAGCGGTAGTATTATGCTCTCTCTCTCTTTCTCTCTCTCTCTCTCATCTCAGCTGTCACATGCATCACTGATGTAACTGCTTCATAAACTCCGACTGCACAATGCAGAGCAGCAATCCTGTTTCCCCAGATACTCACAGACGTCCGGTTTCCTGCTCACTACAGTACACGTGTTCATTCATTCATTCATTCATTCATTCATTCATGACAGAGGGAAGCACTTGTTCTGAGTTTGTTTTGTGTTCTAATGGATGTGCTTGTCTGTGCTGTGTGTACACACATGTAAGGTCACGTTTCATTGATGTGCGTTCTGTCTGTTGGGTTACACAGAACTGATGACAGAGCAGCAGAAGAGTTTGATACGCTTGTGACAGTCGCAGTAAACGTAATATTTAGCAAGATGCTGAGGCTGTTGGATTTAGTGCCCTCAGGCTAAGAGATGTTATAACCTGCTGACTGAATCAGATGTTAATCTGTGTGTGTGTGTGTGTGTGTTTGTGGGGGGGGGGTGAGAGCAGAGGAAAGCAGTTTTAACATTCCACGAAATGGACTCTTTGCCAAGCTCCAACCCTCCTCAGTTACTGTTCCGTAGGAATGAACTGGAGATGTCCAAAAAATATATATTTTAATAAAAATATTATTATATACAATATAATACAAATATGATATATTATTTTTTATTAAAATGTGGTAAAAATAAAGGAAACAGATTAATGGAATTACAACATATAACTGAATGAATTTGAAGTAATTGTTACATTTCTACATTTCAGAAACTGTAAATGACACGTAGTTTAATCCACAGCATCCCTCAAGATTTATTTTAGGATCTGGAAAGAGAAATAAATTAATACATTTGCCTCCCTGGGAACCTTGTGTCTCTATAATACTGTAAATAATTTCTTTAAAATGAAGTTTTGAAATCAATAGACATACATTAGAAAAAAACTTACACACGTGTCGGTAATGTTTTGAGACAGCATTAAGCAGTTTTTGTTGTGAGACTGTTTCCTTGATTTCTATTGCCTCAAAGTTGTCTCTTCCTGATGATGTCATTGCAGCGCTGTCAGTCATTCATTTAGCCAAGAGCTTTAATTGTATGTTGGAGCTTTATTTATTTACATAAAACTCAACATGTTGCATTGCAACAACACAATCTTGCAGCAGTTAGCTGTCAGGTGAAGCCATGGAGCAAATGGTTGTGTGGAGAACTGTGAGCCACAGCTCCTCAGACCAACACATGCACACTGCTGCACCGCATTACTGCAGTGTGTATTCACCACACACACACACACACACACACACACACACACGCACACACACACGCTGTGTAACTGTGTAATTCAGCGACATGCACTTCAGCTCAATTTGTCTTTGTCAGAGTTGGTAGTGGAGGGCTGTCTGAGCAGTGTGGGTGTGTGTGTGTGTGTGTGTGTGGTGTGAGAGAGAGAGAGAGAGAGAATACTTACAAAGAAGTGCTGTGCTAGAAACATAGTACAG
>JAZGTJ010001070.1:0-66627 GCA_036877575.1 Botia almorhae | reverse complement strand
GCTTGAAATGTGTACTTTTACATAAACCTATTCAAATACAAAAAAATATAAAAAACAAAAACAAATATTCTCTTTTTAAGTAATCCGTATATATATATATATATTTTTTTTTTTTCACTTGCGAGTGGTTATTACAGATGAGCAATTACAAGCTGATAATAAAGGACGCGCGTATATGGTAAGCAGTAGTAAAGCAAGGGTGGTTTAGTTACTTTGCAATATTGCGCACTCAAACATGATACTGTTACATGATTGGCTGTTAGCGTGTCACTCCCTACGTTGCTAGGTTACCAGAGAGCGAGTTCCTTTGTTAATGCAACCAAACTTGCTTCGCAACCTCTGTTTTCTTCCGATGAAGAATAAAAAATATCGAACGTTTTATCGAACACATTTTTTATTGATATCGAGCACGTGTCTATCGCGATACATATCATTATCGTTTTATCGCCCAGCCCTATTTCAGACATTTGTAGAACCTCAGAAAAATTAATTTTGAAGGCACCTACACCCCTCCACCCTCAAATGTTTCTCTACTTTTCCCTCAAATGTGCACTTGATTAAACTGTTTCTTAAAGTTTAGTGGCCGACGACTCTCACATGCCAAGATTAAAAAGATTTTGAACATGTTAAAGGGCCCAAAAATAAATATATCTACAAGCAGCGATGATGAGCCCAAGCACTGCAGCGTCATCGCCACACTGAAAACAATGCATGGTGGGCACCTGCATTTAACATTTCCAGCTGCCAACACTAAACATATTTGCCAAGATAGATGTAATTACTCGATGCATACAGAAGATATGAGATACTTTCTGTTGCATTTATTACAATAAAACAGTGATATTAAGCATATCAAAATCATGCTTTCCTTTAGTTCTTTATAGCATATTATTAGTTGGGCTTCATCTAGAGCACATGATTCACAGGACTGGGAATAGCTTATTTGTGTCTTGTTAAAATGCTTCCATGAGTTTGCTTGTTGGCTGTGCCAGCAACACCTCCCCCGGTTCAGTTGTCACCCTTGCCATCTGAGATCTGGCTCTGTAGCTTTCTGCTGTGCAGTTATTCATTAACCTGCTGTTGGGTTTTTGGCTGCAGCCGCATTCAGGGATGATGAACAGGGCATAATTCCCAGAGCTGTGGCCGAGATCTTCAAACTACTGGATGAGAATGACCTCATTGACTTCTCCGTCCGTGTTTCCTACATCGAGGTTTACAAAGAGGTGTTCAGGGACCTTCTGGAAGTTGAGACGGCCAGTAAAGACATAAATATACGAGAGGATGAGAAGGGGAATGTTGGTAAGTTGTGTGATGTTTGTGTGTATGTATGTATGTATGTATGCATGCATGCATGTATGTATGTATTTATATATATATATATAATATATGAGACACAAGTATAATAATCCATACTTAAACGGTGTTCTCTGCATGTAACCCATGCAGTGTTTATGTACAGTGCATTCCGAAAGTATTCAGGCCCCCTTCACTTTTTTCAGTTTTGTTATGAAGCATGATACTACAATTTTTCCATGTATTTTTCTCCTGGAGAAAGTGTTTTATAGCATTAAGAGCCTATTGAGAAAGGCAGACATCTTTTGTGTTAACTCACAGTGCTGTGCGGTGTGAAGGAATGTGAAGTGGAGGGACTTGATGAGGTTCTGAGTCTCTTAGAGTCAGGCAAGACGGCCCGCCACACAGGGGCCACCCAGATGAACCCCTGCTCTAGTCGCTCCCACACCATCTTCACAGTGTTAATGGAACAGAGACGTGGAGCTTCACGGGCATCCAGCGGAACAGTGCAGATCCTCTCCTCCAAGTTTCATTTCGTGGATCTGGCTGGATCAGAGCGGATCCTTAAAACCGGCAACACCGGTGAACGACTGAAGGAGAGCATTCAGATCAACAGTGGACTTCTCTCTCTTGGAAATGTGATTGGCGCTCTTGGAGACCCCAAAAGGAAAGGCACCCACATCCCATATAGAGATTCCAAAATCACCAGGTACAAATGTTTTTTAAACCTTTTATTCTGATTACCAGTTGCTTTTAAAAGTGTAAACTTTATAGTAAATTTGAGGCGCTTGTTAAGGTTATTACTATTGCTCACAGATATATTCTTCAGTTGTCTGTCTATTGCTATTTGTTGCACAGTGTGATTTGCTGAGCTGTGCACAGCACTGAATACAATAAGGCTTCACTTGATCATTGTGCAGTGCACTTATGCACTTAAGGTTTGACAGGTTGACGATGTCACTGCTTGAACTGTCACTGACTAGCATCTGTTGTTAGGATCTTAAAGGACTCTCTTGGAGGCAATGCCAAGACACTCATGATTGCCTGCATTAGCCCCTCCTCCTCAGACTTTGACGAAAGTTTAAATACCCTCAACTATGCCAAGCGGGCTCGTAACATCCAAAACCGGGCCGTCGTCAACTGTCGGGGGG
Source organism: Botia almorhae (assembly GCA_036877575.1). Lineage (NCBI taxonomy): Eukaryota > Metazoa > Chordata > Actinopteri > Cypriniformes > Botiidae > Botia > Botia almorhae. The sequence goes on along the minus strand of JAZGTJ010001070.1, from coordinate 64,183 downwards.
AGCTGGACCGTGTCGAGGGCCTCGAACTCCAGATTAAAGCATTGAGGCGAGCCCTAGTAAACCACCAGCGCTCAGAAACCCGCATCATCGCTCGGTCTGACCCTGAAAAGAGACTTCGGCCCTTCGATGTGGACATGAGGAAGCTACAGGCAGGGAGTGCCCACTACAGGATGTGCACAGACTCAGCCTACAGGCTGTTCACAGAGCTGCAGGGAGAGGGAACACTGAACACAGGTCAGCTGCTGCGAGTGAGAGAGTGGCTTTGTGCTGTGGAGGAGGAACGAAGCAGACTGACCTCAGCGTCAGGTCTGGACAGCGGCATTGAGAGCAGCTCCACTGAGGACAGTACAGCACTGAAAAAGGGCCTGGCAGCAGCAAATATCCAGGTGTGTTGTGGAAAGAGCCATTTAAAATATTAAAGGCAGGGTCGCTGATCTTTTCCAGAAACATTATTGCTTTTGCTGGTTTTGAGGTGCCTCACATACTGATACTAAAGTGGTCTAGAGTGAAGTGGTCTAGAGTGAAGTGGTCTAGAGTGAAGTGGTCTAGAGTGAAGTGGTCTAGAGTGAAGTGGTCTAGAGTGAAGTGGTCTAGAGTAAAGTGGTCTTTATATGTTTTCTGTGGAAGGCACAAGACCATAAAATAGTCCTCCAACCATTGTATGCAGTCCATATGCAATGATAAGATGTCCTACTTGCCTGTCAAACTATGTAGTCATACCTTGGCAGAGTTGGCACACTTTTGGAGAAGGCGTGGCTTTGGGGAGTGCTCTAAAGGGAGGGTGGGATCTTATGCTTTTAAAAGTAGCTTGTTATTGTTAGCCTCTCTGAATTTGCTTACCCTACCTTCAAAGGTTAAGTGTGTAATTTAAAACTAGCTTGGCTAATGGCTAAAATAATGCATGGATGGATTTCAAAAACAATTCCTCTCTCTCTGCCATTGGGTGGATAAATGGGACAAATTGGCTCAGCCAATGTTGTTAAGTTGAGCTGGATGAGATGCTTAAAAAGAGCTAGGGGTTTACAAAGAGAGCTAGGGGTTTTAGGGTTTTAGAAATTAATTATTTTAAATTGTTTCTGCATATTAATCTGGGATAAGAGAAAGCGAACATTACCTGTAATATTTTCTATTAAGAGTTCAGATTTATTTTGCCAAATCATTATTCTTCAAATTATATATTTTGGATATGTCTAAACATCACAATGTATACTGTCTGATTATCTACATAATTCTGATGCCACTGGGATTTCTTTATGCCAAAGAAGCATGTAAAAGAGGATTGGAGTGGAGACAGCTGTGTTTCCCAGCTGCAGGCCCAGATACAGCAACTAGAACAAGAAAACACAGACTTCTTAGCTGCATTGGAGGATGCGATGGAGCAATACAAACAGCAGGTGAGTGAACCCTCTACCAAAGACTGTACAGTGTGGTTAGTTGCATGCTTGTGATACCTGGATTACCAGTGTGCGGTTGCAAAATGCATAAGCCCTGAAATAGCTGTAAAGCAATAGTTGACTGAAAAATGAAAATTCTGTCTTTTTCTCAACCTCAAGTTGCTCCAGACCCATATAAATGTTTTTGCTGCTGAACACAAAAGATATATTGAAGAATGTTTGTTTCACAGATATGGGGCACTATTGACGTTCATAGTATTATTTCCTACTATGAAAGTCAGTGGTGCCCCAAAACAGAGTACCGAGTGGTGCTCGGTTTACAAATCTTCTTAAAAATACCTTCTTTTCAGCAGAAAACAAATTTATACTGGTTTGAAACATTTTGAGGGTGAGAAAATGACAGTATTTTAATTTTCAATAAACTACTCCTTTAAGGGAGGTTGTAACCAGATGGCATTTTCCTTAGAGTGATAAGCTTCAGGTGCAGCAGGATGTGATAGCGGAGCTCCACAGTCTGTTAGCTCAGCCGGGTGGAGAGGGGCTGCTGCGCTTAAAGCAGAGACCTCACACTGCCCCCATCAACTCACTACAGCCAGCATCAAACAGATTGGGCTGCCTAACTCCTCCCCATGACTGTGATGTCAGCAGAAGCTTCAACAGACAGGTAAATGATATGTTTTGATTAGTCTTGCAGGGTGCTCCACCTCAAATAGTGGTAAGCTTTAATTAAGGGTGTGGTACACAACTGCCGCCATTGAGGCTGAACTGTTAATGGTAAACAATTGTCTTTAAGCCTGTATCACATTGCCATGTAATCCTGTGGTGACTCCACCCACAGACTGTCAGCCACAAACAGTCTTAATAGCCAGTGTTACATTGTGATGTCTTAGCAGTCAACTGTATATCTCAAAAGCACATTTTATGTTTTTTTTTGTAAAATTTTGTATTAGGGCTGTGCAATTAATCAGAATCAATTCTCAGTTTTAATTATTGCTTCCTTACGATTACGAAAACAAAATAATCGAGGTAAAATAATTATTTTACATCAATTATTTGAATCTGTTTACATTATGAATCTGTTTAACATTTGTTTTTTTTTTGTTTTTCTAGTTTTGTTTGTTTATATGTTTAATTCAATAAATACAAGTCAGTAAGCATGTAAAATAATCGTGATTGAAATATTGGCCAAAATAAATGTTTTTTGTGATTATAAATATGCTGATTAGCATTATTGTGATGTAATCGTGTAGTATTTTTATTTTGACTAGTGTTGGCACTTCAGATCTATTTCACTTCTACACACTAAACTGGCACATATAATTGAATGTCTAATAAAGATGTTATCATTTACATATATTCTGTTTCTGTTATCAGACATGAAACAAGCATTAAAGAGTAACAAAACACGACCCGTTAATATTACATGTTAACCAGCAGTAACTTCCACTGAACTGCTGATGTCCTGATTTATAACTGTGACATCATCTGACAAAATCATCAAAACACACAGTTAAAGAGCCACTGTATGCAGTGATGTTGCCTATATTACATCCTTATTTTTTGTCTTTGTCAGATGGAGAGCACAGCCTCCATCTGGATAACACACTGTGTGCATATTCACAGACAACTGTAAATAACAGTGACGGGTGCCTGGAAAAACAGGTGCACTGTTTTGTTCTCATTTATTCACGAGTCATCTGCTGTACAGTCAGTTAAATGTGCCGTTTCTCCCTGCCGCTCCCTACACAGAGCTGATGCCGAGAGAGGTGATTCTGTGACGGGAGAGCAAGACCTCGCACTTGTGGGGCAGTACCATTTTTTTGTTGAATAAAAGCTTTAAGCTTAAATGAAAGGTTTATCCAAAAAGTTGCTAGATGTGTCGCTATGCACTTTTTGTGCACAGCCGTGTGTGTGAGAGCCGAATCGGGGTCTGACTGACCGTGACTGACAGATGCTTTGCAAAACGGGGCCGTTTTTGAAACTGGTGGAATTGTGACGGGCCGGCATAGTTCAAGTAATTAATGGGAAACACTGGCTATGTGGGCACACTTCATGAATATACTATAAAGTACTATAAAGACAACTATAAAGATATCTTTATTACACCCACAACAGGAGAAGATAATGATTTGATTGGCTGTCAATGTTTTGTTTATCAGCTGGTAAAACGTGCTATGAAAGTGATCCTAATGATATTGTTCCTTGTATCTTTTCATTATAGTTGTGGTGTGTGCTGTGCCATTCTATTACATTTAGAACAACTTTCATACTTATTTTATACTCTCAGTTATTGTTACCATCCATAGTGTGAACGCCCCTTAGTCAAAATGTATCACAGAACTGTTTCTTAATTCTCTTTTTGGTACTTTTGTGGGAACGGCTTTTAGGTTGGAATCGTCATGTCAGTGGAGAGCAGCTCATTTTCAGGCCATGCCCAGTGGGAAAACGGGTATAATAAAACTCAGTGTGAGACCTCTGAGACAGAACTGAATCGAGAGAGTGAAGATGGTCATGTTAAAGCCGGCAGAGACAAACTCAAGTACAGATGATAATAATATTTATCCAGCATTAATGATGATTGTATAAAAGAAATGCTGATGCTATGTAGTACTTTGAATATTCTTCACAGATCCATCCATGTTAACTGGACAAAGAAAGATGTTCCATTCCTTCAGGGATCTTCTGCAGGGAGCAGGCCACTTCTGGCTCAAGTCCTGGGGCCCGGCCATACTCCGCTTATGCAGTGCCCTAGACGTAAATGTGAGTTAATCATCCTAATTAAGTGTAAATGGAATCCACTTCTAAATAAACCACTTCTGTGCTTGCACCTCTAAAGATAGGCCGTATGAAGCATGCACATTTTAAAGTTAAAAGCCCGCAAGTAAAATAACTGACCATTCCATCTCATTTGTGATGAATTCAAGTGCCAAGACAGCAACAATGTGTTGACTTTGTGCTCCGCCATCCTGTGATTTATCTATGACACCAGCAAAATACTGGAGTAGTAACTGATCATGTAATCACAAATTCAGTGACCTTCCCTCGATGGCCAAGACTGGTGTTGGATTGTTTTGGTTTGTTTTCCAGCTAACAGCAGTGTCAGTGAGAGCTCAACATGGGAGATTGTGAGAGGTTATGGAGGTGAGTTCGGCTCAGAGAGAGGGCTGCTTCAGTCCCAGCAGAAGATCAGAGAACTCTCTATAACCATTCGCATGAAGGAAGAGCTCATTAAAGAACTGGTCAAAACGGGTGAGTCCACTGGGTAAAACCTGCTTCAGTCTGCTCCAGCTTCCTGATTCAATGATTATTTTCCTCTCTGTACCCCTCTCTCACTCTTTCCCTCTGTTATTCTAGGTAAGGATGCCCAGGCCATGAACAGGCAGTACAGTCGTAAGATCTCTGAGCTGGAGGCCGAGGCTGAGCAGGCACGTGCTGAGCTCACAGAAGCCCAAAAGCAGCTGCAGGACCTGGAGGTGCGGGGTAGCCGTGATGCTGCCGACCGCTGCAAAGCCCAGGAGTGCAGGAGGAAAATTGCAGCTGCGCAGAGCAAAGTTCAGGTCGGTGTGCCCAACTGCTTTGGCTTCCTGAGAGGCATCATTAAGTTAATTCATGTGTTTTAACTATTTCACACATTTTTATCGGCACTAGTATTTTGTACCTGAGAACAAGTCATTGATTTTTGCGGTCATTACTGCTTCATGTGACAAATTTGCTGGATTTTGTCAAAAAAATGCTCTTCGCACATCAGGGCGGCTAATAACGTGGAAAGAACAGAATAATCCCACACACAGTCCTGGCTTGCAAATATTTATTAAAGCAGCAACACTGTGGTCGATTGAGCTTTTTTTTTTTTAAACAAGTCAAAGTGGTTCTTAATCAGTAAACATTTTAAAAACCCACGCAAGTTGCAGTTATTATTATTTGGTCAAGGCAATATTAATTACATAGAAATATAATGTCCAAGTATAACCTCCAAAATCTAGTCAGCTAGAAGCAGCCGAAGTGACTGTTTGAAGTGCTTTCATAGGCAGCAGCTATGTGCAGCACTCAAATAGCACTCTTCACTTAAAGCACATGAGAGATTTGATTTAAATTGGTTTCCATAGAAATATAGCAAGAGCTCTGACGATGGGATACGCATGAACATCTATAGCCTACACAAATAATGGGTGATATCATTCTTTTTTAACTGCGTTGTAAAGTCAGTTGATATAGTGATATAGTGCTTTTTACAATGTGCATATTGTTTTAAAGTAGCTTTACAGCACTATTACAGTACTAACGTCTTCATAAGTTCATTGAGCAGTTCCTTTAAAAACAATTATGCCCTAGTAAATGTGTCTGTTAACCTCTGGTTAGCAAACCAAAGCTGAGATAAAATGCTGGCTTAGAGTTTGGCTAAATGAGACATCTTAGGAGGCAGCATAGTTAAGATCTCTACCATTTTGTAGACCCCACATTTGATGCCCTAAAATCCTGCCTCTGTTGAAAGCTCTTGCTATGTCAATCTAGCTCTGCATGTTTCGTTGGTGCAGGTGTTGAAGCAGAAGCAGCGGGACACTGCTCAGCTCGCCTCCCTGTCTGTGCAGAGCGAGCGGCGCGTGCAGGAACTGGAGAGGAACGTGCAGAACTTGAGACAGCAGCAGGACCTGCTGCAGCGCCGCCTACGAGAGGAGAGTCAGCAGAAGAGACGACTGGAGAGTGAAATGCAAAAGGGCAAACACAGAGTCAAGGTAAGCTGACCCATTTACCCTAACTGAGTTCAGTGTTTATCAGTGTAGGTGGGGAAGAAGCATGGGGAGTATCAAGTATAAAAGGAATTAAAGGGGACGTGTGGGATTTCTGTGCCACTAGCAAACTGAATTTCAAATGTATTTTTTAAACAGAGGACAGAATAATAGCGGTGCTTGCTGTTAGAACAGATAGCTAACCCCAAGTATTAAACTCATTCAGCACCATTTATACTATGGACTTGATTTATCTTGAATTAGGTGGCTTGTTGTGTTACTTTTATAGATTTTTTTTCACTGACAAACAGAAAAATATGTGAGCTCTTTTGATTTAGGCCAGTAAGCAATTGCCCAGAGCACCCTAACAACAAGCTAAACAACACGTAGTAACAGCACAGTAATGGTTCAGCAACCACGGACACCCTTGCTCCGTAAGCTCTAACATAACTGAGGGTGTCGTCATCTTTGTCCCCATAATCCAAATACGGTCAAATCGCTAAATGCCCTCAGTTTCTCAGTGATTCTCATGTCTTTCAGTGACAAACCTTCTCTTTCTCTCTGAAAAGGAGCTGGAGATCAAGAACGAGCAGCAGCAGAAGATCCTGAGGATCAAGACGGAGGAAATCGCAGCGTTCCAGAGGCAGAGGAGAAGCGGAAGCAATGGCTCGGTCATTTCATTAGAGGAGCAGCAGGTTCCTTCAGACAGAAGACATTTTACTCACAGCTATTGAGCCAGCAAACATGTCTATTTTTTGTTCTAATTTTGTTTGACTGAAGTTAAAAGCGTTTGAAATGTCTTTGAGCAGAAGATAGAAGAACAAAAACGCTGGCTCGATGAGGAAATGGAGAAGGTTCTGGAGCAACGGCGAGGCCTAGAGGGCCTGGAACGGGAGCTGACCAAAAGAGAAGAGATCTTGGCCAAAAAGGAAGCCTTGCTTATGGAACGTAGTGGTCTAGAGTCCAAAAAGCTTCGCTCGAGCCAGGTCTTAGAACGTTCTTGCTTTGTTGTGTCCTGTCATCTGCACCCATTTAATGTAATAACCCTGTGATGCTATTGCTCTGCAGGCTCTCAGTCAAGACCTGGTGACCTTGTCGAGCCGCATCGAATCTCTGGAGAGGGAGCTGGTTGAGAGGAATGGTCTCCTGCGCAGCAGCAGTGCTCAGGATTCTGAGCACCTCAGGCAGGAGATCTCCAACATCAGGCTGGAGAAAGAGCAGCTCCTCAAACAGAGGGTGGAGTTGGAAGACAAACTGAGACAGGGCAATCTGCTCTCTCCTGTGGTAGGAATCATGTTTTTTTTTAATCGAAGGCAACAGTGTTAGAAATATCAATCATAGTTGCATTGCTAAAAATACACAAGCGATGTTTGTTTCTTTCTTTGCTTTAGACTTCAAAACTGTATCTTTTGCCGTTAGAACCGTCATAGTATTTGGAACACTTATGGTTTCAGAGATCTGTCGAGACTTTCATGTCAGAATTACCGTAATTACGAGTTTCTTGTAATTAAAAAGTAAAAATTCTGAATTTTATGAAAGCATGTCCATCATGTAAAAATAAGCAAAATGGTAGCAGCATCAACAGTTAAAGGTAGTTTACAAATGTTATTGTTTATTTGTAAAACACTGTTGCTTGGTGCTGTTACTTAAGAGACTTTCCTGTAGCTCAGTGGTTAGAGCATGGGTTCGATCCCAGGGATTGCACATACTTGGAAACAATGTAAAGTATAATGCAATGTAATGCAATGGCAGACGCTTTGGATAAAAGCGTCTGCCAAATACATAAATGTAAATGTAAACATTAGAACAAATAAAATGTTTTGTGGGAACATTTGGAGGTAAATGAACGTTTTGGCGTTATGAGCATTACCATATAAATGAATACTTCAATTCGTTTTAAGGACATGAACAGCTATAGTCTGCTGTTGACAGTATAATCTGCGAGTTGTCATCTTGTACAGTAATTCTGACAGGACATAAATGCTACATTAAAGCATTTAAGGCAATCTTGTTTACATGCTGTGGAATCTAACATTCTTAAGCTTTTCTAGTAGTGTCACATTTAGTATGTCACAATATAAATACTCATAAAAGAATCAAAATGACAGCCTCAACAGTTAAACAGTTATCCCTGCACATGTCCGATTTAATGTCGTTGTTACCAGTTTGCAAGAACATGCAGACATGAATGAATGTTGTAATTAACTGTTTACACTTATAAAGCCGCAAATGGGTTTGTGTGGTGTTAAGAGTGATGCCACAGAAAGTAATTGTTAACTATTTTACCATCCTTATTTGGTAAATATTTCAGGGAAATTAAAGTTACTTTTTTGTACCTCAAGCAGGGATGGAATACAGCATTCGAACATCAAAATGACAGGCATCATATCTAGAGTTAGAACTTTCTAGTCAGCATTATTGGTATAATGTTCAGGTAAACATTTAACCCAAGCAACTTAGTGCATTCAGAAGCTGTACATTATCTTCAAGTGCATTTCTTGAAATCAAAGCCACAACGCTGGCATTGCTCTACCAGTGAAGCTACAGGAACCCTACAGGCCACATCTATTAAGCTGTATTGTCCTCTGTTGACTATCAGGAAGAACGAACACTCTTCCAGTTGGATGAGGCCATCGAGGCTCTGGATGCAGCTATAGAGTATAAGAATGAAGCAATCACGCAGAGGCAGAGACAGCTGCGGGCGTCTGGCAGCATGCTCACCCAGTGGGAGATGAACCTGATGGCCAAACTCACCTACCTGTCTGCCTCTGAAACCCGGGCCCTGCTCTGTAAATACTTTGATAAGGTCAGTAAATACTTTGTAAGAGTTTCTTACAATCTCTTTTATGAAGTTGGGTGGGTGGGCCATTAGTGCATGTTTGTGGTGGTGTGTTTTATTTGAGGAGGTACACTCTATAATGGCCAAATCCCGCAAACAATAACAACACCTACATGTTTGTGTTTATTACTGACAAACATTAGCTTTTAGCCTCTGCGGTAACATTTAGCCTGTTTCAGCACATGTAGACATGTAGTTTTTAATAACCGTCTACACGTGCTGAAACAATCAAAATAATTTTGAACCTGATGCAGGTTGACCTGAGAGCTCAGATCAGGGCTGTTGTAATGCTCTGTGTTCTGGTGAAGGTGGTGTCTCTCCGTGAGGAGGAGAGAAGGCTGCAGATGGCTTTAGCAGAGCTAGAGCTGAGAGTTGAGGAGCAGCAGAACTTGGTTGGCTGGTTGGAAGCAGCTCTAGAGAGACAGCAGCTGGAGACAGATCGCAGACTCACGCAACAGCAAAAGGAACATGAGAGGAACGTCCAGCTGCTGCTGCAGCAGTGTCAAGGTCCAGCATTCACAGTCACACTATAGAACCTGTTTGTGACCGCAGCAGTTCAGTTTCAGTGTTTCTGATTATAATTGTTTTGCAATTGCTTTAAGTTACGCCCACTTAAACCTACAACACAAATCTGTGGATGCTAAAAGACCGGTTGTGGTTACAGATAATATCTGGCAAATGCAGCTTACAGTGCATTCAAGCTATATGTTTATCTGTTTACATGTTTCTTGGAATTGTGTGTTCCCTGAAACCGGTTAAAGAGATACTTTAAATTGTTCTATCATTTACCTTCATGTCGTTCCAAACCTGTATGACTTTTTAGCTTCTGAGGAACACAAAAGTAAATCATTTGAAGTACGTTGACATCTATTTGTATGAACATAAAATCACTGAGACTTTTCTCAGAATATCTTCTTTTGTGTTTCACCAAAGAAAAAAGTCATGCAGATTTAAAACTGACATGTAAATGATGATATAGTGAGTAAATGATGCAAAATTTTGCAAAAACTATCCCTTTAAGCTACCGAAATGATTTGCGTCTATCGTGTCCAGTAGAATGCTGTAAATTACACTTCTAATAATTAGCTTAATGCAGCTGCCAGAATCTGTTTATGAAGGAAATGTGTAAAATATGAGCAAGTTTGGTGGGTATAAAAAAAGAATATATAGTAAGTATATTGATTGTTGTGTTTGCAGAGCAAATGGATGAGGGTCTGGCTGGTAGACAGCGACAGTATGAAGGCTTGATTCACAACCTTAGCAAGGAGCTGAACATCTGCAGAGCAGCCAATCAGGAGCTGAGTGACAAACTGAAGGAAAAGTTCAGCCCCAGACATCAGGCTGGAGAACAAAGCAAAGGTGAGAACGGCTGATATTCAAGTTACATTCAAAAACAATGAAGTAAAATAAGTAAATAGTTATTTGTCTGGTTAACAAAGGGACGATACATGTCTATACTAGTGCTCCATTTTTTTAGCCACTGTTAATCTTCAGATGACATCCGCATTTACTTACATGTTTGAGTCTGTGAACTGATAAAGCCCCACATTACAAATGCAACAGTCAGATGTGATGAGCTGTATTTCATACAGGAGAGCTGCCATTGCTCTGTTGCACTACTTAATACTGCACTGTAGCGCATCTGTTTGGTGTCAGAAGATTGACTGTGCATAACATTACAGTTACAACATAACATGCAGTTGTGAGTCTCCAAAATGGTTTCGTTATATGTGGTTGTCACGCACACCTTATATAACCATACTAAGGACTAAAATACAGGACTGACACCCTGCTGTGTGAACAAACATTTAACACTCCCCCCGGGGAGGCGCACCCCACACTTTGAAAACTCCTGTGCTAGAGAATTACATTATCACTTGCGAGTCCTTTCCCCATGGGTGCTGAATTTGCCTCTGAAAATATGAAAAACTGTGCATTCAATTAATCTGTTTTTATATTACAGATCTCAATTCACTTCTGTAAACGCCATGCTAAATGTTGTTTATTCTTTTTACAAATGGCCGTTCCTTTAAGATAATGACTTGCTTGCATTGAATATGTGTGTATATATATGTAACTTTCCTCACACTTTTCCACAGGTGCAAGTTGTGACAGTTGGCTCACAGGTTGCACTGAAAGGCTTCAGGGTAGAGTTACTGAGGATCTGCTCAGATCTTCCCCTGAGACTGACAGAGTTCAGAAGTCCAGGGAGGAGACACGGGACCTTGTTCATGCCCCTCTACCTTCAACGTGGAGGCGCTCTTCTGTCCCTACAGAAGATCAGTTTAGCATGGAGGAGCTCAGGCAGAGAGCAGCTTGTGAACTGACAAATAACAGAATACTTCAGCCCAGCTTGAGTTCTGGACACTGGGGTGGGACGACCTCTCTGCCCCTCTCCCGACTGCGAAGAGAATTCAGAAGATCAAGTCTCAACACCGGACCACTTTCATCCAATTCATCAATCATTGATGTTCGAAGAAACCCTGTGTAGTCAAACATACCTTTGTACAGTTAAAAATGTGTATCTGTCCAATAATCTTTTGATTTGTATTATTACAAAATATTTCTAAAGGTGTGTTCTGTGTAAGGGCATAAGTTTGATGTTGACATTGGTGGAAACATTAAAGTGGTCCGCAGAGCTGCATCTGCAGTTTATCACTGTTTACTTGACTAAGGAAGCATTAGGCTAGTAATGTTTAGTGTCCTAACATTATTTATAAAGGTTACATCGGTAAAAAAACGATGACTCTGCCTATTTGAACCACTAGGCCAGCAGAAAAAAATCCTTAGTGATGAGCCCTGTCAATATGATTATTACAGTTCAGCTTTATGTACTGCATGATAGAATATGTAAATGGTATTCAAGGTTGAAAAGGTTAGTGTCTTTAGGACAATGTCTTAAGGTTTATATTCTATATTAACTTAAGAAGTTAAAGGTAATTTATTATGACAAGGAGGCAATCATGGCCTAATGTTAGAGTTGGACTTGTAAGCAAAAGTTGCTTGATTCCCAATGTTGGCAGGAAATGACTGAGGTGCAGGGCACCTTTGCCCCAGTTGATTCCCTGAGGACTGCAGTAATAGCTGCCCACTTCTGTGTGCGTGCGTGGATGTTACATTCAGGTCACATTTCAAGTATTACTATACCTTTTACCATACCTTTACATATGTCAACTTTACTTCAAAAAACATGAGGTCAGGACTCATAGACTTCCAGTTTTTATATCAGGTTCTTGATATTTTATGTGGCCTAAAAATCTAACCCCTAAACATAACCCTCACAGAAACCTGTGCAAATCATTAGATGATAATTGGGTGATTTTAACTATAACTAGTGAGGGCACCTTAAACAGTCAGTTGTCATGATATTCCACTATTAAAGTGTATTTTCACATTGAGTGGGATTAAACGCTGTACAATGTTAGACATGATGACACTTTTAAATCAAAACAATAGATCCCTATAAAGCTATTTACACCTGGTGCAATCGATCACACTGCAGCAAAGCTAGGTTTGATTTTAACTAGTGTGACAGTTTTTATACTGTCAGCTCCGCTGTGTAATGGGCCATCCAATTAAACTTGAGCTTTAAAACAGTGTCCGCTGTTACCCAAAAATTGTGAGACAGTGGCACTGAAGCACAGAATCTGACTACAAATGAAACTAAGCACTGAAGAAGAGCCAGGGCTGGTGGTAAAGGATATGTCCTCCCCAAATGAACATTTCCTGATAATGTACTCACCCCGATGTCATCCAAGATGTGTATGTTTTTCATTTTTCGTACAGAAAGAAATTAAGGTTATTGAGGAAAACCTTACACAATTTTTCTAAAGCAATTCAAAAGGTTTCACCATTTTAAAGGTCCAAAATAAAGTTTCAGTGCAGTTTCAAATGGCACCTCTGGCTGACTAGTAAAGGTCTTGTGTAGTGAAACAATTAGTAATTTTAGGAGAAAATATACTTTTTAACTGCAACTGTTCACCTCGTTCTGGATCAGCATGAGTGTCCCAGAACTCGCGCCTTTATCACATTGGGAAGGGCACACAAGGCGGACAGCGTGACCGTATGTTATTCATATTGCAGCTTCCATTTGAAGCTGCATTGAAACTTTATTTTGGACCTTCACAGTGATGAATCCTGCTGAATTGCATTAGATGGAGAAAAATCTTGAAGAAAATCAAACATGTTGGATGACATGGGGGTGAGTAAAATATCAGGAAATGTTCATTTTGGGCTGGACATATCTTTTAAGTATATTGTACTACTAATGATTTGCATGATAATGCATTTCTCAATATTACTGTTGAGAACAATATAACTAATGTAACATTAATATTAATCAGTGCTTACGCTGGTTACATTTTTGTATGCACTGACACCCTCCGTGTCAGTAACACTGAATCTGCACTGCAGTTTTGAGAGTCTTTAAAGTGATAATAATGTACAGCTGATTCAGCTCAACATAAATAAATGTTCCTTATACAAATTGTTCAGTTGTGTTTCAGTTAAAAACATTAAACTGCAGTAAGAAATCATGCAGGCAAATGTGATGATTTCAGTGAGTTTACGCCTGAAGTGTACGTCGCGCGAAAAGTATGAGCCGAGCCAGCCAGGAGTCGAACCTAGAATCTTCTGATCCGTAGTCAGACGCGTTATCCATTGCGCCACTGGCCCTTCTGGACTCACTCGTTTTTCAATATCACTTAAAGGTACTGTTTATTTTAAAATATATATTTATTGTATTATTTAAAAATTAAACTAGGTTTGTTGTAACGGTGTATATATATACTACCTTTACCTTTAGAGTATATATATACTTGCTAACTGTCGTAATTTTTTGTTTAAGCAATTTATCGCATGTTTCTCAGTTTTGGCAGGACAGCATCTGACTTCGACAATAAAAGCTAGTTTGCCTAGTGGAGTTTTCATTGTACAATCTGAATCATCTGACTTAAACAATCCGTATTTATTGATCTTTTATAGGAAGTGTATAAACGTTTATCTGTTTACGCCCTCTGTTGGTGTAACTTTGGCAGTAACACCCATCTGCTAAAAATATCATTTAAAGGGTGTCCACCCCAAAATGAAAGCTCTTTGAAAGGAAAGACTACACCCAACATGGCGGTAAACCGGCTCCGTGTCAGTAACACTGAATCCCATTGGTTCGTGACTGCTGCTTCTCACGACACTATTCAGGAACAATGAGATTCAGTGTTATTGACGTGGAGCCGGCGTGCGCCATATTGGGTGTAGTCTTTCCTTTCGAAGAGCTTATTTTTCACAAACGTATTGTTCCGCTTTAGAATGACATTTATTAACCCCCTGGAGTCGTATGGATAACGTTTATGATATATGGATGCAGTTTGGAGAAAACATCCATTAGCTTTCTTAGGATATCCTGTAATATAACTTCGATTGAGTTCAGCTGAAATAATTCAATTTCAATTAAATTTTATTTATATAACACTTCTATGCCCCATCTATCTATCTATCTATCTATCTATCTATCTATCGAGTGACACGTGACCTCCAAAAATTGATTTTAACATCCTCAATAACTGTAACTCTATGTAAAGATGTTTGATCACATATATTACACTGTTATACAGTTTAGATATTTTAAAAGTGCATCCCATTTGTTAACAACTATAGTATAGCATATATGCTATAAATTTATAAGCTCTAGTTTTAAAATGTTAAAAAATAACGAATGTATTTAAGTACAAATAAGTAACAATAAATGTGATACGGTCATTCTTAAAACATTAAATGTATTTACAGATGTAGTAGTGAATCATATGACGGCGCAGAAAAACCACCAGATGGCGAAATAACACCATTTCCAAGATTCTCTAATATAAACAGTTGAAATTAGTTACAGTCTTTATTTCTGTGTGAAACTTGAAGGACAATAAGTGTTTAAAATCAGAGGAAAGTAATTACGATTTAACAGTCTGCAATTAATAATTAATAATAGCAATTAATATATACAGCTAAACAAAATATACTTCGTATAATCCCAACCCCAGAAATGTATCTGGAGGGAGAATGAAACAAGAAGCATTGACGGAAACGAAAGTACATATAAGAGCATTTATTTATTTGTTGTGGTTTTAACTGCAGGGAACAGTCAACATTTCTTCAGCGCGCACGTACGAGCTCAAGTTATGTGCGCTTGCGTGCGCAGTGTAACATCCAAGGCTGTGCATCTAAGGCCAACGATATGACTGAATGGACAAGGGAACGCAATTTACAGACGTGTACAATTGATTTTAATAGCAAAAGGAAATGACAATCGCATTTTTCTCTTTTTGTACTTTTTTCGTTTCTTTATGATCTTTTAGTACAGAGAGTGTAGGACAAACAGCCCCACTATTTATTAACAAATTATATGATCACAAATGAGTGATGGTTGTGTATAGCCGTTAATGAAAGTTTGTTTAAGTATAATTAATCGACACAATATAGTAAGCTAATATTAATCAATAACCAAAACATTTTCACATTACGTTTATCAAAGGTAGGTGTAATAATTGGTGTACCATCTTCCATCACCACATCACCGACCTGACTCCTATTCTATTCTTTAATTAATAAAAATCACAAACATATAGCAAATAATTTCATTCAGAACGGCAAAAAAAACCTGGAACACAAAACAGTGTAAGCGTTATTTTCTTTAAGCTAAAGCAAACTAAAGTCACAAATGCTGATTCAGGTGACAGCAAAGCTGTCATTTACTGTTCACTAATATGAACAGTAATTAAATTACTACCCAATTTCCCTCATAGATGTTTGTTTATGATAAATAAATGTGATTTATAATTTATTTATGATATTGAATTAAAATGAATTACCGCATTTTACACAAAATGGCTTGATTTGCCATTTGGAGAACTGATTGCATATGAAGAAAACACTTTTTAAAAGATCTGTGTCGATTTCCTAAAAAATATCATGAAAAAATGTGTATGTTTGTGTGTGTCGTGAAGGGTGAAAAGTGATAACTTTGATTTAAATGGAAAATAATGACAACATTATTTATTACGGTTTAACGCAACATCATTGCAAACATTTTTACACTTTCTGCCTGTAAGTGGTGAAACACTATCATTTACAGTCATTTAAATATATTAATATAAATATGACACGTTACACAGAACGTTACATTGTTAAAAAGTTTCTTAATGCACCTACGAATTATTTAGACAGTATGATCGTCCAACAGGCTATAGCTTAAAATATCAAGACTGCGTAAACATTATTACCGCAAAAATTCGGTCAATTCGGTATAAACTTCGCCGCTAGAAGTCGCTGTTGTCCATAATAGACTTTAATTTGCGCACGTAACGTCAATCATTCTCTAATGCTGAATGGCAAAAACTTTGAACAGGATTAGAAAACGTCTTAATAACACTTCACATTTATGTCAACATAGCACGTGCTAATATCGATTCATTTGAATAGCATTAGGAATGAATGAAGGTTGATTCATTGGTTAAACGCTCATCTATAGGCTGGATGATTTGTGCAAACATCTCAGTGTATGTTAACTAGACTGAGAGTCCTTGCTCAACAGAGTCACGAACTATTCGTTTAACTTTACAGATGTTTCTAAATGAAGCGAGTGAACTTTTTACTTAAAACACTTTATAACGTTAAAGGCCGAGTTCAAGGAAATAAGATGCACAGCCGGAAGGGACATTTAGTAGCCCTACTTCTTATATCGTTTGCGTGAGTCCCAGTTTAATACTCACCTAACTGTGACCTACATATGCAATATAATAATAAAACATACAAATATAAAAAATATATCACGATATGTATGAATAATACTGGGAAATTAATGCAACTACTTCGAATAGCCTACTATACTGAACAATAATTATCAATATTTTACAGTAGACAGGTGTTCTGTAAACAAAAATAAAAGAATAATAAAAAATGCAAAGTAGTGAATTACAGTCAGATAAAGCAAAAAGACCGCGTGGCTATTTTCAATGTTTGATAAACATGCATAAAAGACAAAATAGCGTTTGTGTCTAAAGAGAACTAGGCAATTAAATACAGCACGATTTTATTCTGGTGTTTCTAAATCGTTTTCAAAAGCGCACTCTAAATGTCTCTGTCGCTTCTGCGTTTCTCTTATAGTCTAAAAAATCTTTTTAGTCTGAAGTTTGCTTAGAATGATTTCAAAGACGAAACCAAGTTCAAATTCACTGCATCTGATATGTTCACTAAATATAACAGATTATTTGATTATTACATTTAAATGTATTATGCAATGCAACTGAAAAAGTAACAAGCCAATAAAAGCGAGACGGTGGGGAAAACTGGTCTTGCGTTGCGCAAATAAACAGTTACATTAGGAACTTGATGTCAATTCTGCTGTCCAAAAATACATTTTCTAGATCGTCCTTTTTATTTAATAGACAATAACCGCAAACAAGTTAACACAATAAACCCACATTGACACAATCAGACAATACGAATACTAATAAAGGTTATAGGGAAGCTAGATTGGTTCTCACACGGAATATGTTTATATTCTGTGTCAGGACATGTCGTCACATGTTTTATTTCACATGTCATTTAATATTTTTTAATAGTAATTTCTGTTGAAATAGTGTTTTGGATATTTCTGTCCGTTACTTATGTATTTTTACTTATGTATTTTTATTTTTCAGTTGTTTTGTTTCATAATTTTGTCACTATACATTTATTTACTGAAATCTTACACTAGCCTACTCTTCAATTCAAGGGTCCCACATAAATAAGTTCATAATTACTTATAATTGACTTAAAAATATTCACCAGAGTAAACCAGCATATGGCAACTATAGAAAACTGCATAAGAATGCTCATCAGATTACCCTAAGCAATATTTGAATTTTTGTTTCTTAAATTAACCTTTGTAAATCATTAAACAGGCCAATATGACTAGAAGCGTCGATTAGAAAATGGGAAAATTGTACGTGGGCCTAATTCCTGTTAGGTTACTATAGGAACTGTGCAGCTTATAGGCGACAGTCCCTCTGATAAAGCGCACGGGCGAAAGAGAGAGAGAGGGCGCGCGCGAGGCTTTCGGCGCTCGCGTGTCAGTGTGATTGGCCGCCTGGCTGCCTGCTGCTGGAGTGACGTCACTGCAGGAGAGAAGTGACAGAGGATGCATTTAGTGGGAAACTAGACACTTCCAGACTGGAGAGGGAAGATCACAGAGAGCGCAGACGCTGTTGGCTGCACGGGGGAAACGGAGTGAGACACTGCGTACAGGTTACACTCGTACGAGGTGTGATAAAGCATTCATCTGCTCTTTCATCTATGCATTGTGAGCGAGCTTTTCAAGAGAGGAATATTCCCCGTCTTGGAAATAAAAGTGCATATTTCAGTCCGTTGATCGCTGAGGCAACATTCGAGGGCCGAATACTTATGGACTGCGACTTTCTAAAACGAGAAAATGCATCGCTGAAGAGATGGGACCGAAGAGTGTAGCTTTAACAATAGACGCTTCTGCGCCGTTTAGAGATTTTTGCGTCGTTTTCTTAAAGGCAAGACGCGCAGGAACCTCTATTTGTCCCCAACACGCTGGCACACGCAGCTTTACACACAGAGAGGAATATACACGTCATTAATAAAGTAAGGATTTTAAATAATCAGAATAATTTCTGCTTCTACTTAATTTCAGTTTTTAAACATGGTGCTTGTATTGATTTATTCTACAAAACAGTCTGCAACATTCCAGTAAGTTCTCTTAAGGCTAACTGTATATATGTCTAAATGCACATTAGCAAACGGCTGATGCATATTAAAACACGCATGTATAGGTTTAATTCTAAACTTTCACGTTAAGTGCTTATTACTGACCCCATTTGAGAGACAAAGCCACGTTCAGAAGCAACTGTGGCCCGGCGCGTCTGAACTCTGAGCACTCAGCACATGAACCGGACCTGGCATGTAATGAAACTTTTGATACCTTGTTTCTAATTAATTGTATAACGTGCATACCTTAAACAGTAATGTGAGCGAGCTTTCCACTACCTATATAACCCTGAAGACATTTTACACTAGTTTTTGCATTGCACGTAGATTATATACACGATTTCAGTGTTCACCTATAACAGTGTCAAAAAATAGTCATACGGTTTTGGTACAACAAATTAATTAATTGCACATTTATCTATAAATATACATCTATTTTCAAAGTGTAATAATACGAAAGTGCTTGCTTATAATGCGCGCTTATTTTAGAACAACGAAAATGTTTGCAGGCGTATATCTTGTATATATGGTTGTATTCTAAAACAATATACCTAAATACCTGAAAGGCGTAAGAGATAATCGTTAGGATTACAATATGCATTCTTCAGAAATAACAATAGTTTTGTCTGTTATATAATTAAAACATTACCATTGACACTTTATATTGTTAACTAAAAATAATACCTGACTGCGTAAACTTTTTTACCATTAATTTCCACAACATAGTCTAAAAACAAACATTTATCATATCAGGCAGCGGATGAAACATATGCAATGAATACGCGGACTGAGGCGTGGATGAAATTAAACAATATAGTAACAGGCTTGTGGAGGCGTTTGAGGCCTTAGGAGCCAAATTAAACACTGTAGATAATTAGACTGCTAATGACCGAGTCTACTTTCAAAGCTACATTAAAACCGCATCCACACAGAGACAGAAACTTCAGGCCTAGATTACTGTGGATTATAAATGAATAGGTTTATGTTCACCACGTGGTGAGAGCCTGTAAGACGATTCAGCAGCTGACCTGTTAACTGTATTTACATGCTAATAAAACTTGAGTCTATTAAATACAATTCTAATGTATTTGTCTGGTTGACTGCGCATTAACCCTGTTTTCATTTGTCAGGTCAACTTTATGAGATGGTCCACATTACAAAGCGTTGACAGGAGGTGGTTGCTATCTTTGGTTATCTAGCTGTATGAGTGTTTATCTGCCTTCATAAAGCTAGATAACCGAAAGTAGAAACGTCCTCCTTAACTGCACAGTAGACACGTTCATTATGAAGCAGCGATCACGCCGGAAAACGGCGAAACTTAAGAACACGAGGTAAGTCGAAGCTCTAGCAAACACTAGAGGATGTGGAGTTCATACAGGCCGATTCAAATAGTTACACCATCTGATCTGTCCCACAAAAGATTTCATATGGATGCAAGTAGGACTCCGCGCTAATGCACACTTGAACAGCGTACACATTTTTAAATGCAAGTGGCCACATTAAAACAATAAAAATGTATGACACGTCTACAGGTTGGTCAATTTATACATTTTGAGAATTGGTGGCCTATTTGCTTTACACTGAAATTATTTTTGTACGGTTTTGTTACAGTTTAGAATTGTATTGAATTAAATGTCCAGTTCTGCATGTTCTGTAATTCCTTCAGTTGACCCACTTTTTGAAAGGTACATTTTTATATTGTATATATGTTATACATTATACGAGTTATATCGTATAGAAATATTTTAATGAAAAATTGCATTTTTTCGTCCTTTATGCGCTTAATTTTATACAAACGTACTTTTGCATCCCTTGATTATTAGTATTTATATGTTACGACAAATGGAAACGTTTTCAATTGTGTTTTGCGTTGTAAACTTTACAGTAAATAGTTTATAATTACCTTTCCAGCTGGTTTACACGAATCAGATAACTCAAATAACTCAACCTAACTAACACTACACCATATACAGTCAAATGGCATTTGGTGCACTTTTCCATCTCCCTCATTCAGTGCTTTGGCCAGGGAACACTCACAAAATCAAGGCCTACACTGACCCTCAATGGGGCGTGTAGTGGATCTCTATTGCTGAAGAGCGCTCCATTTCGTGTTACACTGGACTCCACTGTGCTTGTGTTTTCCGTGTGGACCAGTTTACCACTGCTTGATAATCGAGGATAAATCAGCACTCAGATAGCTACGTTAAAACTCCCTTCCCAACACACACACACAGAAGCAATTACATCACGCTGAAGCAGTTTCATTACGCTTGGCCATATTAATCTGGCTGTACAGATCAAAGGTAATGACAGCTCGAAGCACACAAGCTGGAACTAATGTGGAATGAAACTGCGTTTAAAAGCAGTAGTGTACTAGCAGATCTCGTTCCCGTGGTCTTGTGTTGTAAAACAGCAACACTCCATATAGCACCGTCCACAATTAAACTGTGTAAATATTAGCTTACATCTTGTAGAATACAAAATGGTTAGAGATATAGTCGCTTTTGGTTCTCCACATCACACAGAACACTATATGTAGCCGATGTGCTACGATGCTGTTTAGTGAAGCGTATGTTAATTAAATACGATTTACGTAATACTTTACTACTAATACTTTACTAAAAGTGATTATTTTAGTGAAATCTAAAAAATTAAATTCCTGAAACGGTCCAGGAAAACGCAGGTCTGCTTTATAACACGTAGGCCTGTTTAAAATTAATTTGACAGAATAATTTAGCTGGTTAATGACATTTCTGTTTAACTGTTGTATGTATAATAAGCCTACCTTTATTAAATACAGGCAGTGTTTTTTTGCTTTTAGAGAAAGGCAAGAGTGCATCTCGTTATATATTGGCAGAGTGTAATCTGTGTGTAATTCAGAGTGTAATTTCTCAGTGAATACATAATGAAAGCAAACGAATATCTTGATAATGTCATCTTAAAGAGAATGTAATTACAGTATATAACCATTAGTAAATCACTTGCAATTTGTGTGATATATTTACACCCTTATTATAGCTAATATTTGTTTAAACAGATATTCTGAATACTTTTTAATTTTGGTGTCTTTTGTTTTTACTTTATTCAGCTGACTTTAGTTTCTCAGACAGCAGTGTCTTTGTGAGAGACCAGAGGACTAAAACTAAAAAACACCATCTGGTAAGTGCAATCAAAGCTTACATTTAAACATTGTAATTAGAACAATTAGCTGTGAGTTAATCTGGTACTGTAGCTTCACTCACACAGTAAATCATAAAGTATATGCTAATGAATGCATTCAGTTCAAAGGAGCCAAATGCAAATATTAATCCCAATCAAGATCTCAGTGTGTGCAGGACATTAATCTTTCAATAGAATAACTATCTATACAATGTGAATGATTTCTGTTTTTGGCAGCAAGACCTACATCCATGCCAGTGCACTGATTTCTTTACATGAAGTGCAGGTCACTGCCAAAATGCACTTCTTCCTTATCATCCCATTTATATTGTATTGTATAAACAGTCTGTGGTATCTTGTTGAAAAGCCCTGAAAGCATGAGGTGTGACCCATGTAAAAAGAAAGAAAATACATCTGAATTAGAACATGTTTGTTGGGAACGTGGAGTGTGACTGCAGGACATTAGCCCACAGGCTTCAATGCGATAAATGACCAGAGAGAGGAAATTATATGTCCGTCTCTGTCTTAACAATGATAAAGATATGGGCCACTACCACATTTCATATTATTTAATATGTGAAATTAATGTGAGCAAAGAAATTCTGTCATCATTCATTAACAATGATCTTTTCCTGCTAAACCGGTTACCCAGTACTATTGAATAAGGCTTATGCAATGAAAGTATGGGTGGACAGCAATTGATTGGCTGATTCAGTATACTTTTACAATGAGCAGTCAGGGCGCATGCCTCTACACAATTCCCATTAACATGTTTAACAAACTGTATTTATCTTATTAATGACGGAAATTGTCTTTCCTTGCTAAAGTTACTTAGCATGAAATACAAAGAAATTATAGTTACCTGATACCGTTTATATTACTGTTATATAGCAGTTGCCATGACATCTGGTTTGGCAGTGATAAAAGGGTCTTTTTTGTGCTTTATTTTCTTGTTTCCCCACTAGTGACTGCCAGCCTTTTACACACTGCCATTTTGGTGTAAGGGGGGAGAGGAAAAAATGGTGCAATTGTCCAAATGAAAGAAAAGGGGAAAAAGAGAGAAAAATAATAGTCAACCCTCATCCTTCTCCTAGCAGCCCCCTCCCTTCCCTTCATCAACGGAAGCATTTAGTGCCATCTGTGCCCCTGGAGAAAAGCAAAAAGAAAGAGTGAGACTCTACACCAGAAGTGCCAATGGGGACAAAGAGGCTGCCAGTTGCCATGGACCAGCAGATGCTGTGAGACTGCAAGGCTGAATGAGGGGTGTGCTTATAGGAAGCCATCTTGATGGAGAAACGGGCTGCTGCTCCCTAAAATGGCTGTGTTGGCATGAGGTAAGCTGCATGGTTGCCTATATCAGACGTAGTCGCCATGTTATTCTGACCTCACGGCACAGATTTGAGCTCAATATTCTCACTGTCACGTCATCTGAAATCAAAAGCAACTAAACAAATCTCCCCGTTTTTATCTCAGTAAGGACTAAACATGTTTTGCTTTCAGCTTTGGCCACTTAGTCATTGGCAGTTTGATCAGGTCTCATTGCCAGGGCTTTCAGCCCAAATCATTTCCCTTTATAAGGAATCTCTGATCTTGCCTGACTAATTAGAGAGTAGCACAGTAAGTTGCACTGTTCTCACATGTGTATGCACACATGTATGTACACAAAGATTGATTACCGATTTGGAGCGAGCTATGAACACCACTGAGATGAGAGTGAAAGCAGCTGTTAATTGGTGCTTTTACTCCACAGTAATGTAAAGTGTGCATGTGTCTCTGGGAAAAAATACAGGCCACTAAAATTTAAAAAGTTAAACTAATTCATAAGCCATGCCAAACAACTGCACCGCCTACAAAAACAACCAGGTGTTCAACATCAGATCTACTGATGTAACCATAAAGTGAGAGCTGCCCGGAGAGAAAGTACTTGACTAATTATTTCAGTTAATTGATGTACAGCATCCTCTTGACCAATGGAACACAATTAAGATAGACTGAAGAGCACTCTAGCATTATTATAATTATTACTACAGCATTATTATTTAACAGGATTTTTTTCTACTTTTATTAGTACACTACATTTACTGGCATTAAGGTGCCAAGTGCCCTTACAAGCTCACAAAAGCATGCACCCCACCCTGCCCACCTATGATGGTAGAGAAGAGCTCCACAGGCGGCCACATTCCAACTGTCTCATGTTTGTAATGGGGTTTCATGCCTCTCTTAAAATCCACAGTTGAAATCATTAGTTGGTCAGGCCTTCAGTCAAGAGCTAAGATACATTCAAAACATTATATTGCTTGTAAAACAAGTGTATACCCTGCATGAAACAAACTGTGCTCAGGGCCCTGGTTGTCATTGAAATGAGTGAAAGACATCAAAATGTACTGTAACACAGAAAGGTGACTGGTTGCGTCATAATGAATTGTTGATGATATGCAAATAGCCGTGCTGCTCTATTTAGTGCTAAAATTAATAGATTAGCTGAAGCACAAGTATATTGGACATATTAATGAGAAACGTGTTATATTTTTAATGACGATAAGAAAAAATTAAAGCGTAAACATCCCAGGTACATTGATTGTATTGAAATGCGAAGACGAGACAAATGAAAGAGTCCTCTATTGAACATTTGAAAACAGCAAAAAGCGTGTTTGAATACTTACTGAGCTTGGAAACCTTGTCTCCCTAAACAAATACCTCGCTGTCCTTCAGTTCATCGCAATAATCGATTTGCACCCTGCTAACCTAAACAAAGGATTTTAAAATCAGCATTTTTAAGAAAGGCTGACATTTTATCCTAAAAGAGGGGGTTTGGCAAACCGCCCGTCAAAACAGACGTGTAGAAAAGATCACTGATGTACGGATGCTGCCCGCGGAGCTTCCAAATAAAGGAAAGAATGATGCGAGCTCTTCTCTTAATGAAAAAGACCAGTCAAGCTCCGCATATTAACATAATTGCATAGGAACAAGTAGCGAGGACTGAGCCCCCAATTAAAGGCACAGCAGCATTTTAGCAGCTGCGTGAGGAAACGTGCTACGATCCCAGTTTTAAAATGTAACATTTCAAAGGAATTGTAATGTTTTGGGAATGTCAAAGCATAAGCTGTTGTATGTCACGTGTGCTCGTATTCTCATACAAAGCGCTATTGTATATATGTAAGCCGTATCTTGAAGAATATATCACGAAGCGAATGCATAGCGCATTAAAAAATTACAGTCATTAAACAAGAGCAATTTCTTTCTCGTTCTCTGTATGTGACAGAAAAGACTCTTCTATCATTCGCAAAGAAATAGCTGGAGGTTATGTGATTTCTTTTGGGCCATTACTAGGCAGGAAAATTAAGCTTTAAAATAAATATAGGACATCTTTAGGAGAGTACCCAAGTCAGTGGTTTTTGTTACATGTTATTGTTCTTCATGTGCATGATAGGGAAAAACACCCACATTGTTTTTTTCTAAGGAACTCAATTTATGGCCAAATATTCTACCTATATTTTAAATTTGTCCTTGTACAAAACAGTACCCTGAAAATAAGAGGCTGTATCTTTAATAGGGGATTTTTAATTAGGCTGTGTATCTTGCAGTGAAGGGGAGGGATTCCTCCATCTGCAGCTCTCCGGTTTTATGTAAAAGACCTTCACTGCTTAAATTTCTCAGACAGGCCACAAAACAAATTTCTGCAACAGAAAGAGTAATACAGTGTTCTTACAAAACAGCGTCACATTTGCTCAAATGTTATCAGTGACTGTGTCAAACCCCATAGATGCTTAACAACAAATGTGTTTTATAGAAAGAAGATATACAGATGTATAGAGTGAGTATGGATGTTTATGTGTGTAGTTCATGTGTAGGTGTATGTGAATATAAACGGGCAGGGGGAGTGGATGCTTGTCTGAGCATAATGTGACTGCTGCAGAGCAGTGGCTGAAAACTGTTAATTATGCCGCCTGGCACAGTGCCAAACCCATACCAGATTTTTCCAGTTTTCAATATGCAAATCATGCTGTAAACTGTGTATCGTTGTTGCTGTTTATCAATATAGTCATCTGTGTTTTCATTGAAATATGTGAATTCTATAGAAATAGGCAATGTATGGTTAAGGAAAAAGGTTTTTTTCTTTATTGAATTGCTATTCAGTAGAAAAAAACGCATTGTTGCGATTCCCAACAATCACTGAGTTCCTCTGCATGCAGTCTGAAAATTATTTGAAAGATTTCTAGTAATTTAGATGAGTAAAAAATCTTGTTCCTCGTCAAATTGGATTGTTTTCTGTAGAAGCAGACAAACGAAATGTGCTTTATGAAGATGGCATTTAAACCATTAAACTTATTCATAGACTGAAAGGGGAAAATCTTGGAAATGTCTTTCACTTTAAGACAAGGTATTGTGTAGTTGTTGTATGTGTGTCTATGGGCAGGAAAGTCAAGCAATGCAAGCGATCAGGCCAATGTTTTTATGCCCAACCCAAAATAAAGCATACAGACAACAATATTTTCAGAGTGCTGTTTGATAGCGCACACATGTTTATTCTGAACCCCTCTCCTCTTTTACAATAGCAGCATTGTTTGTGGAGTATTTGATGTGGTTCCACAGTCCCGCCTGTTTCTCACCTTGTCTGTGTGGATGGAGTGCAGAGACAGTGTAGGGTAGTAAGCTGAGAAAGATGCTCGGGTCCACACAGAGACAGATGCCTAAATTACCACACTAACAGACAATCCTCAGGGACTGACTGCGGACAGGAGTGTGTTATCACTGATGCATGTCTGTGTGGATGAATCAGGAATTGTGAGAGCATGCGCACTGTCACTTTAAATGTGCCCGTCTCTGTTGCATGTTTGTGATGTACGTTATTGTGCCGTAATCAGTGGACATGGGACAGATTGCGCTGTTTCAGTGAGATATTTTACAGTGTATATCTTTCTAGTGCCTTAAATTCTTAGTATGATATGCTGCATGTGATATGATGCACAAATCATACATGCATCAACGCAATTAGGAGTCATAAAGTTTTGTGTCTATTCATGTAATATATATAGTAGAACCGAATGTAATAACATGATAAGTCCCAACAATGCAGGTCAAATCGGAAGACTGGTTTATTCATTCCTTTCCCTCTTCTCCTAGAATACAGCAGCTGGGCAGCAATTAATTAAAACTCTATTACAATGCAGTATATTAAGCCAGTTAAATTTAGCCAGTGATACAGAAAACCAGAGAGAAAGTTTACAGAACAAGAACAGTATTTTACAGTAAAACAAAAGAGACTGACAAAAAAGTAGAAATTACTAAAAGAAATGGAAAGAAAGACAGACAGTGAAGGATAAAAAATACTTCAGAAAGAAATACACCGACGCACGGGTCAACATCAGACCCAACAAGCATTTCTGAACTTGATACAAACACACAAGAAAAACAGTGTGAGATAAACACATGACATTAATAAATACACTGATGATAAATGGAACAGGCAGAGAAAGTGTGTTTGGAGGATAATAGACATGGTGTGGAAATGAGGGGGCTTCTACTGTCTGCCTCAGTCTGTGGCCCCATGTGGCAGCTGCTGCAGCTGGCATGTTAATATCAAAGGCCTATGGGAGGCATCTATCTGGGAATTTTTGTCTGCCCTGCTAACAGTTTTCTCCCTATCATGTGTCATCTTTATGTCCCGTTTTATGTGATTTTACAGATTTATCTCTAAATCACTGAGTCTTACCCAGTGCTGATCTCATTCTTTGCTCTTATGATTAAAACTTCCTGTGCCAGGTTAGATTTGGAAATGCAAACGAAGAGTAAATGTAACTACAGTCGAAGTGGATCCTACTCATGTTGCCTCTGATTACACGTGTCTGAATTATGTAATTATATTTTAGGGTTGAGGGAGGTATTTATTGTTTTACACCAAGGCCTGCTTTAGAGAACAAGTTGATAATGGAGAGTGTTAACAAAGATATTTGATTATCCCACACAGAGTTGTTCTCAGCTTTGTATCAGCTACAGGGGAACTTTAACATTTAACAACGTTTCTCCACCTTTTTGTCCACCTCCTTGGACAAGTGGTCGTGAAAAGCGTGGGACTGGATTCTCGAGCAGGACTCTAGTCGGAATAACATGCAGCCAAAAAAAGCGCAGCCAGCACAGTGAGTCTACAAGAACTATTACATCTTCTAGATGTGGGCAGTTCAGAACAACAATGAAATTAGGACCACATGAGTGTACAGCACCTCAACTAAGACTGTGAGCTTCTGCCAAACTTCAGAAGTATGTCTGGCAAATGCAGTTGAGCACTGTGTCTTTAGCAGGCTTGTTGGACTGTTGAAGGCTAAATCTGAGTGCGTGTGAAAGTACCCTCATGTAACTTCAGATCATTTTAGATGATGACTGCATGCATGAAAGCTCTTTTGTTTCATGATTTGTCCTTGATTTTCTGGTCTATGTCATTAAACTCTTAAATGCTTTCGGTATTGTAATAAGGGCATAGCCTCAAAAAAACAAGGTCACTTTATGAGGAAAGTAGTTCTTTTAGTGCTCTTCAATGCTCATCTTGAAATAGTTTTCTATTTTATAGCTATTCTATTTGTAGTAATAATGAAAACGGTTGGTTAGTGGTCTGAATGGCCATACTAGAGTTTGTAGTTGAGAATTGAAAAGTTACGTCTTTAATAGAAGAATTACAGTCACTTTATGCACAGAAGTAAAACGGATGTGTCATTTTTTATACAATTCAAGGCCTATGAAATGAAAAATGTTTTGGAAATATTGAAACATCTTTTTGAACTGTGGTCTCTGTTGCTTTACATATACACATATGTGGAATTCACAAACGAAGTGATTCTTGTTATTGGTATCAGAATCAAGTTCAAGTTCATTGTCTGTGGGAGTCCCACCAAACTGGGAACTTCTTCATCAACCCCTGTGAACCAGCTCACCCCCTGTAACCCACACCCTATCTGCCCCCCACCAGCCCCCATGTCATTTAGGTGGCCGGCTGGAGGGGCTCTCCACTCTGTGCCGTTGCTAAGGGAGAGGGGCTGGCTGGCCCAGCAATGTGCTGGTGAAAAGGCCCGCCTGTCAAAGTGTCTAAGGGAAGTCAGGCTGGTTGTCCCCCCTCTGTATACACACATTCTTATATATACAGGGTAAGTGTGTGTGCCTGTGTGTGTGTTCCAGACCCTGGGAATGGTGGCAAGCCGCAAGCACTTTATATTCATCAGCCCCCCGCCCCTGTCTGAGTGACTTTGGTAAACAGCCCCCCAATGTCTAGTCCACTTCCATCCCATAATCCCTCCACTTTTCACTCTTCTATAGAAGCAAAATGTAGCTTTAGGTAAAAAATATCACTGCAGATGTTTTTCCAGATAACTTATATCTGCCGCTGTGTATACATTTCATAGATAGCAGCAACTGCCCTGAATATGATGATGTATAATTCCCAGTGGAGTGATGTGGTCAGTCTGTATGTAAACAGGCCATTAGAATGTCATGGATGATTCTGTTTCCATTACAGTAGACAGTGGTGGGAATGAGTAAGTGAGAGAGTGTGTGTGTGTGTTTTCGTGAGGTCTCATTCAAGGCTGAGGAAGAGAATTGGGAATAAAAGGCCAGTGATTTGCATAAGCTGCATGCTGTCTGAGGAGTTTGGGGAGGGGGGAACGCAAGGAAAAAAGATATGAGGGAATATAAAAAGAGAAAGAAACCCCACATTGTAGAGGCTCAGAAAGAGAGAGGGGTTTGAATGAGGCAGAGGGTGAAAATTGACAGAGAAAGGGTCTTGCCAAGACTCCTGCAGGGATTAAATTGTCCAGAAACCTCTCTACATAGAATTTGGGAAAACTGGTAATGGTGCTGGTACACATCATACGCAGATTCTTGAGATGACAGAAATGATTTTTTGAAAGCAAATGTAAAATAAACAAATACAGTCAGAGGATATACGTATAAGTATTGTACACATTACCCTCCATTAGACAAACACTTTGTTTTACTGACTGCATTAATTGTACCAATATAAAAAGTCATACTAAGAATGATCTCAGAATGTAATTCTCTTTAAGACTATAAGAACCACTGAGCTGAACAAACGTAGTGATGTAGTAAAACTGTAAATGTAGTTAAATCCGTGCCCGTTATTATCCCTATTGTTCTCATTAAAATAAACAACTCGAAAAGCCACAGGAATAAACTCCAACCTTTCCAAAATCTCCAACTTTTGGAACTTTAAGAGCCATGCACACCCATAAAACAACTTTAATCTATTTGCAGGGAAATATAATAAATATAAATATAAAAATGTAACACAAAAAGTGTTTTGCACTGGCATTGCAGAGAACCATTCCCATAGTAACAACTGTTAGGTCATTCTGAATCTAAATGCTATTTAACTGGTAACACTGAATCACTATAGTAATCTGGAATGCAGCACATACAAGAGCAAAGTTGATTTATGCATCTGAAACTTTTATATTTTATTTTCCTGTAGGTAAAAGCATCAGTACAAATGTTTTATACTTGAGATGGTTCAATAAAAAAATAAACATCCCTTCTGAATCTTATCCAACTCCTGGTCTTTGCATCTGCTTCTGATGCTGTTAATATTTTTTTTTCATTTCCACTATCTTAAATAGCATTAAACGACTAACATTACAGTGCAAATCAAACTACCTTTAAGGTTGCCTTTAAACTAAGATTTTGCTGTTAACACTATGTTGGTCTACATTTATATCTGTCATAACAGTTAATCAAGTGATACTGTTACTTCATATATATATGAATATTTTGTGATATTTTTTCTTTTCTCTGTAACCAGGTCCAAAAATCACTGTAACCAAAATCACTGTCAACAACTGATGAAGAAATGGAGGCCATGCGGCTATTTTTGACTCAGATGGTCAATCTCAGCACCTCAGGAATACAGCATCGACTCCAGATGGTTTACTGTGAAAGTTAAAGCATGTACTGATTTAACTGGGTGTCTAAAATCTTTTATCCTGCAAGCAGTTGCCAGTTTCCGACATTGGTGACTGATATATTAGTCAGTGGGATAAAAGCTGATTACCCAGTAAAACTTAGTTATTAAAACAATATGTTGTACAATTTTACAGTTCTACATAACTGAAGAGAATAATGTGTATTAACATGTAAAATGTTTACAGTGAAAGCTGACACTATTTTTTCTATTGTCTCTGGTTAGATGATAATACACAATGTCAATAAATGTGAATGACTCATTTGTGTTCCCTGTTTAAAGGTACCTTTAATGTCTTCTTTGTGTATGTGAAATGTATACGCTTTTAGGTTTCAGATTACCTTCATTAAATGTACCGGTTTTGTTCAGATCAGATTACTGCTTGTGATTTACTTGTGTAATACAGGAATTAAGCATTTAATGCTTTCTGTCATCTATGTGGTTCCATAAAATAAACCCTTACACTAAAAATAAAGATGCATAACGTAGTCACTGAATTTGAAGACCGTTTTGAGTCACGTTTACTATAGGCATGCTCTTTGATTAAATAGATGTCAACCACAGCTTCACATGCAGCAGCCACAAGCTATTTCAAAGCCTACAGACGTGCCACTCCTGTCAGCACCTTGGACAGCTCATAACAAGATGAGGTGGGACAAATAACTGTACCAATGAATTCTCTCTTATTAATGTGCACAAAAAGGTGCAAGCCACCCAAGAATGAGTCAGCTCATCTGTGCCATGATGTGGTTTTAATGTTTTGGGGTGTTAATTAAATCTATGGGAATTAATAAATAAATCTCAGCTAATATTACTAAGATTTGCTTGTCTTGACAGGGACAGTTTAATACCTTGTTTTAATATATAATATATAACGGATATTTAACTAATTTTAAGAACAGTTTTTAGAAGGTTAACATTTAAGTAGCATGTAGGGGGTGTTAGTTTAAATATGTGTTTTGTCTATAATGAGTTAAAAGAAAATGATGTCTGTATTTTAGAGTTGCAGATGTTTTCCAGGCAGCTAAAGAGATATTTTACCCTGTACAAAACACACTACAAATTCCATTCAGTTTAGTTAAGGCTTAATATACTTAAAACAGAATCTCTCTGACATCCAAGATTTGGCAGGGTTTAAATTCGTTAAGTTTAACATATAAAATTATTTTTGCCCAGCACGCTCCAAAACAAAAAAAAACAAAACGTGCCTGCTGTGTTCTAAGCCGCAATGGTTATTCATTCGTTAAATTGCTAGATTGCGTTAACAGTCAAATCTTGATATATGTAGTGCACATAAACGCTAACATGTGCTGTGGTCTGACGAAATCTTACTACCTGCTGTCGTCATCAGGCGTTTGGCGTACAGGACACAAGTGTGGCACTTCTGTGTGATAGGCCTGCACCGGTTACACATGTAATTGTGCAGTTATAACCATGTCTGAAAAATGTTTTGTTTGACGCCTATGTTTATAGATCTACATATTTCACTACATTAAATTGAAATTGTACACTTGCAAAGTGCCAACCAAACATTTCATTACTACATTATTTAAAATCTTATTTAAATAATCTAATTTTTATTCAAATTTAGAATCATGCCATTACATGACCACAAACTGGAATATTTTGCCGGCAATCATTAAATGAACACCAGTTACACAGACACGAGTAATGTGCATCTTATATTAACTTGTCCGCCGCGTTTTGATCCTAACTTCTTTCAAGCCTAGTATGTAAAGCTGTAAAGCGGGAAATTTTCACCGTTTGTTTGCACATAATCAGTTTCATCCTGACATGCCAGTTTTTATGCTTCATGCTTTTTATGCTTTAATTTATTAAATAAATTAAGAAGTCAAGAATATTGGTTGAGAAAAATAAAGTCCTACGATATCCGAAAAATATAACTTATTAACAGTCACATTTCAATATACCCCTGATTAACAATGTACAATCTTTACTGTAAGCAATAAATAAGCCCTAGCTCTATATTCGATTTACAGAAAACATTTGCAATCACAATTTAAGTAAAACACAGCGTTTATTTCTAAGTGTCCTTTGGTTAGAGGAGTGACAGTCGGATATCTATTAAGGGAAACACATCCAATATTATGCTAATCTTTGCCACAGCTTGTCTGGCTGCAGCTCTGTGGTTTAGGCAACATAAAGGGCTTATGAGCTGTTTATGGTGGGCAGACTGACTCAAAGCTGACCGGACACGTGCCCTCTACTCAATGCAAGAATCTTGCGTGACCTCCCGTAGCAGTTCCATTGGCAGTGGATTTTTATTTAAAGTGTTATCTTGTTTATCCAATGAAGATTTACGTTGAAACACACACACACATTCTAGCTTGTCTGTTGTAAAAAATACTAATTAAATAGTAAAGACAGGCCTCGGGATCATTTACAATTTGGTCATTACCAGGGTGGTTTTTGCTCTGTTCATATTGTTAGTATGAGTTATGCTTAGTCGTTTATTTATTTATTTGTAGATAAATAATCCCCAATCAGCTATCACGCACGCGATCTTTAACTGTGTTCCTTATTGGTGCTCCAGACGAAGTTGATATCAGTTAGTCTATGGAGGACCAGACTCAGCTGACACAAGGGTCAGAGGTGACGCTCTGGGTTCAAGTGGTTTGTCCAGTTATTCCTAACAGACCAATCGAATTGATCTTAGATGAAAAGGCTGACACGCTTTTGCTGTGTCACACTATTTAATTGCTGTTTTAAACTTGCTTAATTTCGGGTAATTAATTTTTTCGTTCAAGATTAATCTGTGCTAGACTTTGTACTAGACTCAGAAACAATGTATAGTATAATGCAATGTAAGTCGCTTTGGATAAAAGTGTCTGCCAAAAAAAATAGATCAAACACGTTATTCTGTTCTGTCTTGTTAATTCCTTTAGGTTTCGAATTTAGCTCGACTTGAAGTACGTCATCTTTATTTTTCGTATTGTAATGTGTATACTTGCGTCATTTTTGAAGGCTATTCTGATGTACAAACTTGCGTCATATTTTGTATTATAACGTATACTGGTGTACATCGCTACGTCATATTATGTATTCTAATGTACATCCGTACGTCATGTGTTACGTAAGCATGCGAGAGATCGAGGAATTTGTCTTTCAGAGGTGCTCGGACTGACTGCAGGTGTTCCGTCACGTGGCAGTGCATGATCATTTGTATTCATTCATTTAGCTGCTAGAATTTTCTGCATATCAGATAAAAAAAGAGATAAAAAGCGACCATTCTACAAAGAAGCACTGACGGCCAACCTCCTAAATTAACCACAAAAAATGAATCTTCAGGGTTAATGTAGAAAGAACATACTTTTGTGTATTAATCGTAAACAAAAATAAACAAACTTGCCGGGCAATTTAGAAAGGTTAGCGATGGCCAATGACAAAAGTCAATATTGGCGATAATGTGTAAAATGTTGGCAACTGTTAAATGCACCATAGCCATTTTCAGGTCCGATAATACGGGGCCTCATAACATAGACAACTGAACTATACTAGCAGCAATTAGCGACAGAGCAGCTCAGCAGAGCCGAAGCGCCGGCAATATTGTCCAATCATTTATATCTTCCAAACCAGTAGGCATTAGAGGCTGCATTGTACGTTAGCATAAGAAAAGGAACAAGTCCTGTGAACTTCCGCGACCTTCTGACCCTCTTTCCCCAAGATGAATAGCACCACTTTTAGACAACCCAGCCTCTTCAACAGGCTTGAACCATGCCTAAATTCCCAATCATGGTAATTTAATGTATCTTAAGCCCCCGGCTGCTTGAGCCCCATTTC
Organism: Botia almorhae; assembly: GCA_036877575.1. Classification (NCBI taxonomy): domain Eukaryota; kingdom Metazoa; phylum Chordata; class Actinopteri; order Cypriniformes; family Botiidae; genus Botia; species Botia almorhae. The sequence goes on along the minus strand of JAZGTJ010001070.1, from coordinate 29,542 downwards.
TCTGTAGTTTGATTTCGGCATCTTTGTCGCCTCGCCCTGTCATTAGGGGTCCTTACTCGTGGCTGCCATGAAACCAGTCGATTTCTCTTGTTAACTTAAAAGCCATGCTTTAATTTTAATTTCGTTCTCGTCTTTTCAGTATCATTTTATGGTGTTTCTCTATGGTGTTGGCTCTATCAAGACTTCAATAAAAACTTCACACCAGTTCTAATACATCTAAGAGAATTGTTGTATTTTTCTGACGAACCAGCAAATATCCACATTCTACCACATCTCATTTTGTTTAACATTCCGTGCTGGAATTTTATTCAAACAATTTTTAGACATTTGGAACATTTTAAAAAGATAATATTTCATTTTTTGCATAACTGAGAAACTTAAATTTAGTAAATTAATTCTATTATAATTCAAATTTACCTCGAATTTCCTTTACGTCTCACACATTTCTATAACATGCCCCTCACTAACACAGCTGTCTCATTAGTGACCATCATATTAGTTGTTGCATTGGAATTGTCTTGGAAACTTGAAAATGGCTTCTAACGTTACGTTAATATACTAAAGGAAAAGCTGAAACCAGCTCCTGGGACATTAAAATGTCCACTGCTAAAAAACTTTCATTTATAAAAGAAAGAGTAAAAAGATTTGCAATTACCTGCACAATGGCTAACAATAACAGTGCCATATTAGGGCGCTCAACAGGCAAATGAGCACCCAAAAGGGAACATAACACAGACTTAAATAGAAAACATCAATAAAATATATACCCACACATGCCGATGTAAAATAGTTTCAAAGCGTTTAATTGATCACGGAGGATTGCAGGTTCTTGAAATAAGTAAACAGTCGTCACAGTTGGACTGAAGCTCGTAAGTGAGCTCAGTAGCGGGCAGGGTTGAGGCGCTGGGCGCGTGCGCCGGAGTCTGAACAGATAGCCTCTGCCTCTTTGATAAATGGCGAATATCTAATGAGGCGGACTGGCAACCCACTGTACTTTTCATTGTTTCCTGATAATGCGTCGTAAAAAAGCACGGACACATCTGATTTAAATATTATATAAATGTTTATTAATAGCTTTCCAAAATAATGAGACATAGATGGTACGGGAGCATGTTTGTACGTCAAGTGCGCCGTGCGAATGTTTGTACGCCCTGCTTCTCTAGAAGTGGAGGAAAATCGACATCTTTTTGTCGGAACACTAACAATAGAAGACACGAACTCACCGAATCCTTTGATTATCAGACCAAAACCACTTTACTGTCGTACAACCACTTTGATGCAAAAAAATAATGAATGGCAGTATACGCAACTAATATGCGTAGCTCGTGTATAAAAAACGTTCGGAATAAATGATCAATACTGAAAGTATCCATAGCCTACCGCATAATGATATACGCCTCCTTCTATGAGCGCTGGTGTATTCTGCAGAGTGGATATTAAACTGTGTGAACATCAAGGCATCAACAACATTAATTATCGCGAGTTAATTTATGCATAGGCTAATTGTGTGTGATGTCACATTGCACCACGTTCTATCGCGAGAATAAACTGATTCTTAATGTGCTATTCTTAATGTAATTCTTAGTGTTGTTTTTAACTGGCAGTAAACACCAGTGTCCACACTTTTTCACTGTAGTATGTCACTGTTCACATGCATTCCTCTGAATGAAAAAACTGGTTGCAGACACAACCTTAAAAGGCAACTTATTAACGGTGTGTTAATGATCTAATCGTGTCTAAGTGCAAGAAAAAGGTTCAGATGACAGCAACCTCACTCAGGCCTGCAGTATCTCTGGCTGATGAGGTATGCTGTTATAAAACCATCTTGATTTGTCTCTGAGTGTTTGTGGTTCCGTGTTCAGCACACAGAACAGACCTTTTAAACACAATTACAGCTAACGTAACACTTGGCAGGAGGAAGGTGCCAAATTTGGCGAGCATCCAAGACCAAGAGACCCAGAACAAAAGCCTGTCGCGACAGATATATGACGCAGTTAACGCAAATCCAAGAAGTCTGTCTTTCATAATTTGTTTAGTAACAATTTACAATAACTTTCAAGCATAGAATGCCTAAATAATATACGTACAAATATAAATGACACTATTTAATGTACAATTACAAATTGCCGTTTAAGTTAAGCTTTACATAATGTAATAATGACTGATAACCTTAGTCATAAACCTTTTAATAAACATTGGGAGATTCATTTATTTTCTGAATGTCTAAAAATGATAAGATAGTTAACGATTATCAGATAATTAACGATAAAAGGAATTTATAGAAGACAAAACCTTCTGTGTTGTATATACATGACACGACGCTCTAAATATTTGGTCATTTATGACTGTTTTGATGATATTTCTTTAATTTCTTGACAGGTACACAGCTATCTTTTGGCGATGGCTGTGGTGACAATTTAAAGAGGTGAATTAACACACAATTAGATCAAATAAACAAGCCACAAGGAGGGGTGTTGTGCTTTGGCATCTAAGAATGTACGCCAATACATTGGCGATGACAATACATACATCAAAAGACTAAATTCGCTCAAAAAATAATTTGGCCTGCTTAGAAACACAAAATCAATCAACAAATGGAAAATGTGTAGACCCTAGTCCAGGATTACAAAGCAGTTGGTTTAAACCGTTGATTCTACAGCACTAATACTTAATTTATCCTCAAATTACGTAGTTTTAAGCATATTTGATACAAGATTTCTAAAAGTGGATTTATTATTCAGTGATCACACATTTCAAAATAGTGTGTTTTACACATACTTTGGTATTCAATGTTTTAAATGCTACTTTAAAACGAAACGTAAAGTTGCCAGACTGTAAATTGTATCTATCCATAACTAGGTTAACATACCACGGTTTCTTTAATCTTTAATATAGATTCTCACTAAACAAATTCTATTGTTCTTGGCGCAAATTTTTTCCTAATTCGGCACACTGCCAAATGGGCCTCCGGTTAATTGCACGCCTGCATAAGTCTAAATGTTTTTGTTTCACGCAGAGATCAGAAATACAGCTTAAGTATAAATGCATTTCGTTCGTTTTATTTGAACGCAAATGAAACATCGAAGTCAATCCATTTTGTTTACCCAGTGGAGTATCGATCAAGTTTTAGATTTACATCTGTCTTTTACATTTATGTTTTAAATAAACGAAGAAATGCCAAATTCAAGTTGAACTGCATAGTTTTCCCAAGTAAATTTGGCTAATTTTCAAATGTATTTAAACCAACTCGTTTTTAAATGGGATGAATATATCTGAGTTCATTCAAAAGCATAAGTCTGCAGTACTAGTACTAGTAATAGTATGCATTAGATCTTCTGACGCTTCTGTTACCGTGCCTCTTTGCATGTCTTTCCGCGTTACACTTTTTAAAGCGTCACCACAAGTGCTATTGCTTTTTGTTCGTCACCAGGTCTTTCATCTGCTCATTATCGCCTTCAAACCGCTAATATGTAATCACTACACAAAATTGTTACCATAGAGACAAAGAAGCGCAGACGAGTCTGAACACTTAAAGCGTTTTACCCAACGTCTGAAAGTGTGTAAAACTGTTAATGGTGTTCACACTGTAGTCACTTAATTTACATGATGCTTAATATCCAGTATTATTATTATAAATGCGATCTTTTAAACATCTTTAAGTTTCCATAAAGGCTTAAATGTTTATTTTCTATTTCCTTTTTCAATTAAAAAATGGTTCCGATAAAGGTTTGGTTGTGTATTTTGTATACAGTACGCCGATTATGAGGTAAATTGCTCGTTAGTGCGGCATCACGCGCCCGAACACTGATCACCAAGTAAACAGAATGTCAAAATCAGAAGCCAGAGAACATGCAGAAATAAGTCCGCCATTGGCCATGATCCTACCGTTACCCCGTGAACAACATTCATTCAGCTTAACAGAGTCACAAAGAAACTTTCCTGAAGAACTTATAAACGGCCACTAGGTTTGGAAAACACCCATACGTTCATTTAAGGGTTATATATAAATACCATAAATAAATAAGATTATAAATAAGCGCTAAGACAGGCATCTTTCTTTTCACTCAGCAAGTCTCGCTTTATTATTCACAAAGCCATTCAAAACAAAAGCTTGAGATAACCATGAAAAAACCTAAAGAAGTGAGCCATTTAGGATAGATGAATTTTGTGTGCAGTAAGGGAGGTTTCACATGTCAGATGAGGGAAGAGGAAGTCACACAGTCGACTCATTGTCTACCAGACTGCCACACTCATAGAGGGATTCAGCATCGCCTTTCAGGGCCCAGAACCCTGCGCAGGACTGACACAGAATGTTAATGCGCTCTGTCTGTTGTCAGAGAAAGCACACACTGCTGAGGTTCTTTTCACATATGAGGGGACGTTGTGATTTGTTGATGTTTTTCATCCTCTTCTTCCTGTGCTGCATTGAGTAAAGTGTAGCCCATTGAAAGAGGAAAGGCAAAGGAAGAATTGGCGAGGTTTAGACTCTAGGGATCCTCCCATGATGTCAGCTGGTGCCACCCATATAATGGCCTGCTGGGTGTACAAGCAAAGTTTCGTGTAAAGATACAGGTTTTGACACAAAAAAATCAGTAGCTTGTTTGTGAACTACATCCTGCATAAAGTTTATGTTGAGGATATTGCCTATGCAAATAGTGTTAGTCATCACCAGTTCATGCAATAAATCCTTTTTACATTTAAACACAAACAAGAATTTTTGTCAAATGTTTAATTTCTCTTTGAATTGTCAGATCTTTTCATGCGTTTGTGCACAGTCTGAGTGTGAGTGAAGAGTGAACAGGCCATTTCAAACCAGTAAAACACAAATAAGACTTAACAAATACAGTTGCATTTAATAATGTTTGTTTGTGCTTGTGGAGCAACAAATCCAGATGGTTTTAGAAACACTGAAGAAACCTGAGATGTAACATGCAATTTGTTAACTGATAACAGATCATCAAAACACATTTTTTCGGAAATGTGTAAATGTGTTTTACTGTTTACTAACTTTGAAAAGATAACCAGGCCCAGAATCACAAAATAACTGCACTCACATCACTGTGATTTATCAGGTTTATCATGACTTAAAAACTTTTTAAACTAAATTCTGAAAAAACAATAACTGGACATGTTTTGAGGATGGTATCATAGCAAAGATACAGTTGTGTTCTCATCACAGCAAGATTTTTAGGCAGATAAACACGGCAAACATTTGGATTAAAATACAGTAATGTTAGTGAAGACAGTCCTGCATGGCCGTCTGCAATCTAATGACTGCCTCCTTTGATTTTCTCACTATTTCTCACAGCCTTTCAGACCTAAACACAATATCCCATAATCCCTGTATGCACAGTCCTGAAAGATCCATAAATAGATTTTCTTTCTCATACAAAACAAGATGTGCATGGTTTTATTGCAGCAATGAGGTGAATACACAAAGGTTGTGCAGATTCCCAGCACCCAGCAATTAGTAATCAGAGGAAAATATTTCTTCCAGCCCCACTATTCAATCTTTGGATGTCATTGTTTCAAATTATTGAGCCATCCGAAAGTCTTTGAACAAACAAGGTAGAAGAGCATTTTTGCAAGGCTTGCCGTCCAGGAGAGAACAAGGCAGCCAGTCAGGGACTGAGGTGCACCTCATGGCCTGAGCAAAATTTACTCCTGCCGTTGTATGGCACAATCAAAGCACAAACATTCCCCTGCTTTGCCCATTTGAAGCTCCCAATTAACACTGAATGTGCTTGCAGAGATCAGATGCCCACAATTATCTGCTGAAGCTTTGATGGTGTAGGCTCGCTATCACTTCCAGTGAATGCACATTAAAAACGATGGTTGTGGGTCTTCACACAGCATAATGAAGAAGGACCGTGTTTTGTGTGGATTTTTCCGCTGGGAAGTCCAGAAGTAATGAGTGCCATATTGAAGGTATGGGTCATTTCACTCACATTCCAGTGCACAGTGGCACCAGGGCACTGCTAATGCCTACCAGGGATTTACTGTGTTCAGGAAAGCAGTTCTGGGCATGTTTTGGTGTCCTCAAACACATGCTTTAATCAATGCATAAACTGCATTGGATAAAATTGTCAGTCATTTGAAGGAATGAAAATATGCTTAAACATGCATGCAAAATGGTACACACATGTCTGCACACACACACAAACTAACACCAGTCTGTGTTTAAATACAAAGATAATTATAATCACTATAGATGAACACTAAGCCTTACAGTAAACATTATGCATAATTAAATCAAAATGAGGACATTTACAAGTCTCCCCAAAGCAAGGTTTACTTTATGGGACAAAGTAAACACCCACATTCACATTTACTTGGTTATACATGAGGACACATTGTCAGCATCTTTTATAAAGACTAATCTTCAAATCATTTTGCTGTACGGTATGAACTGTAAGTGTCATTAAGAAAGAGTTCAGAGTTCAGAGACTTTCAGAGTTATCCTCTAGTGTCAATATTTACTATAAGCTTTAAAAAGCAAGAGTCCGGACCAATTACACAAATGTGTCTTGTCTCCAGCAGTGGTTTGGTATACTGGGTTTTCAGAAACTAGCTTAAAACCCTCTAAAATTTTAAAAGTTTTTGAGTTGTGTCTAATATCATATTCATGCAATAGCTGTTGAGTTGTTGAATAGTATCTGCACACATTAAAGCAAGGATCAACTATTTACTGAAGCTAATTTACCTTTCACACTTTTGTTGCTTTAGGATTATTTTGTTCTCTGAATTGTTTCATTGTTTGGATTTATGCTGAAAGGTCAATCATAGTCTGCTTAGTGACAGGTTTCACTGTGACACCGTCTACAGTCACAGCATTCACTGCTATTGAAGCATGTGGTCACAAAAGGTCAATGTTTGTTCAATGAATGTGTCTTCAAACACTATTTTACAGTGAACATTACAGTATGTGCCTGTGACTGTAAAACATTCACTCGAGTAGCTCTAGTCTTGCATAGTTACTCTAGACATTTACCTAACCAAACACCTTTCATCGTCCTCACAAGTCAGTTATCACTCTATTGACATTTTCAAAAATTTGGCGCAAAAGAACATCTGAACCTTTACACACACGCATGCACTGTCTGTGCAAGTGGTGAGAAGGATGGTTCCCCCCTTCTTTTGATGTAGAAATACAGATTTACAGGACAGATTTACAGTGGTGTGAATATAGTAAATCACAGGCTACACTGTCACAGAGGTAAAGCTGTTTGCATTGGACATCACTATTTGTGGGCTATTGACAAGATGTGACAGCCCAACTATAACTCAGTGAACCCTTCATTTCGGTACATTTTCCAGCCTTACCCATTTACAATGGTTCAGTGGAGATTTCTTTATTTCAACACAGACAATAGTCCTTTTCTTTATGGCTGCCTCTCTCACTCCGGAGCAGACACGCACACTCGCGCTCGCCGTCGCGCGCATTTTGATGATAATTAATGACATCACTGCAGCGCGAGAGGAAGAAAGGCGAAGGTGCGTGTGTTTGCCGCGCGGACCGTGGGAACCCCGAACCTCTCAAGAGTGGCAAGTCAGGGGCTGGAACAATACTCACGCTGTCGCCTCTCACCCAAACACCCCCTCATGCCGCTACTCGTTGCCCTGATCCCCCATCCTCCTGCAGCGCTGGCATGGGAAGCGTCTGCCCTCTATCTGTCTGGTGCTGCAGCGCATCGCACTGCAGCATCCGTATTGTGGCTTTTATATACTGTCTATGTTACTGCCAATATTCTGGTATGTGAAAATGAGCATTAAAAATCGATAGTTACTTGATTATGATTGGTTGAGCTGCGTTCAACGCCGTTGTAAATTACGCTCTAAACATACACCTGCGACCTCATCACATCAGCAGGCTATTCCTGCGCCAACGCTGCCTGTGTTACTGTCTTTGACGGCGGAAGAATAATTATTTTATCAACAGGCTATTATTACATTGTGTTGATGTGTGTTTATTTATAAAACCTTGCCAGGTATATGGCGTGGCCACTTTATAAAAGCAACAAGCCATGTGAAGTTTACATGGTTTACAGTGAATTTAGGAGAACTAAGTGGGTTTTAGGCAGCACATCGTCTTGGGGCTCCATTGCCTTAAGAATGTCTGAAAGGCTTGACTTGAATTTGCCAAGTGAGAGATGTTCCAATGTCAACATCGTATGTTGACCCTGGCACATCATTTATGTAGAGAAGCCCTATCCCTACCCCAAACCTTAACCTAAACCCAACCATAACTTATCCTAAAATCAGTGAGAAAGGATAGATAAATAACAATGGCGTGGAAGCACCTAACCCTGGTTATAAGGCTAAACGTCATAGCAACTGTAAACTTATTTTGGGGTGGTGGTGTTAGTTGTCGGGGGGCGCCGGGAGGGAGTCTCGCCCGGGGAGCAATTCAATGTAGAACCACCACTGGACACAAATAATACCTAAAATTTTGCAACTTGTTGAGTAGAGTACTATGACTTTTCTACAGGATCAGACTTTTTGGGGCCAGTAAACAATGAAGCAGCAACCACTTGTAACAACCTAGTAACCAACTAACAATACCCCAATATCTACATCACAATGCAAAACAGTCATGCTAAGTCAGAACACAATGCAAAACAGTCATGCTAAGTCAGAACACTTAGCTAACACACTGTCATGACTGCTTTATAATACGCTAACAACCACTAATCACTTTGGAAACCCATAGGCAACACTGTTTTAGAAGTTTTAGGATGGTACGTGTCTGATAGAAGAAGTGTCCTGTACCTTACATTTGCACCTGAATGTTCACCTAATGTCTTTTCACCCACCTCTGGTGGCCTGGTACAGCTGTCAAGGCATAGCACAGTCCAAATTTTGTGGGCAGCAGCAGGAGGACTCAAGCTGGCTGTTAATCAACAGCCGGTCTGGAGCTAGAAGTTAGTTTACCATAAGGTTTTGAGATATGAGTGTACAGTCACCACACGTCATGTTCTTTAATAGTAGTCTCTGCTCTGCAACACACCAGCCATGTAATCACCAACCACTACACCCTAATGGGACATTCTAGCGTTATGTCTATAATCATAATTACACCCTTTCAAATGCTTTGCCACTGAGCTGAAAAAATATGCTGTACTGCTACATCAGGGGTGAGAGGAACACAACCATTTTGACAGGGTTTCTAAAAAGATCTTTGAATACAGGGTGCTTAGACATTTTGTTTTCTAAGCAGATACTGTAAATGATGTGAGATTGGTGTTGATGACTCTACATACAATGTAAACCCCAAAGTTGTCATTAATAAAGACATCATTTAAATTACCTAAAATACCAAGTTTTGGCATCAAAAATAAAAAAAGCCTGTGTAATGAACTCATCTGGGAGTAAAAATCTTTTAAATTAAGATTTTAAGTTTTATTGAACTCACAATGTCAGATTCTTTAAATAATTTGCTATGTCTCTGTTTAATATGATGCTGTTGCTTTGAAATTTCGTGTTGGTCAATATAACACATGAGGTATGCTGGTAAGTCCACCCCAAAACTGATATTTTGCCCATAAATTACTCAGCCTTAAGGCATCCTAAGAGAATATGACTTTCTTCTTTCAGCTGAACACAATCAGAGGTATAGTAAATAATGTCCTGGCTCTGCCCAGCTCTAAAATAGCAGTGAATGGTTCTCATTATTTTAAAGCTCCAAAAATATTTAATAAATGTCTTCTGAAGCAAATAGATACGTTTGTGAAAAAATGACTACAAAAAAACATGGCAAAAAAAGACTACACATAACATGGCAGCACGCCATGAGATTCGGCATTATTGACGTGGAGTTGTCAACTCAACTAAAGAGCCTGATTGCAGCTATAAGCCAGACATACAGATACACTCACCCTGAAAAATGCCTTGTTACATTAAACAACACTAATCAAATCACAGTGCATACTTATAGGCTGCTTTATATTTTAGCTCACAAGGTAACAAGTTTCAGCTATAAATAAACTAGTGAAGCAGGAACTTAATAATGCAAAACTACATTTCAACATCAAATCCAAATTATAAACCAAAAACAGTGAAACACAAATCATTAAAGACCCCAACAATCTCTAAACTAAGGCCACCATTTAGTTTCTGACATGCAAAAAAAGCAGTCAATTAAATCCAATGTATACTATGGATTGTTGGATATTGTACCAAGAACAACATTTTACTCTTTTATCAGTATAACTTGTCAAGACTGACATTTATGTAACCAGTCTGGAAATTGTTGAGCAGTGTGTGAAAACATTATCTTCAGGGTGCACCTAACACTTCCTGTACATCATCATGGATCCCCATTAACAGCTGCCGATGGTACAATAATCCAATTATCAAGAAAGAATCCAATATTCTATTGTTGGTTGGCAAGACGTCAGGATGATAAGGTAAAAGATGACAGTATTTCATATCACTTTCATCAACTGCTCGAGGGTCAAGAATCATGGAGTTCTGCACCTTCTTTCCACTGGCTGAGGTCATCAAAGCTTTCTGAGTGGCAGTCTTGATAAAAATTCCTGCTTGATGCTCATAGCATGCTTTAGTAAATGGATGTGCTGCCGGACATGCCTTTGGGTTTCTGTCAGACACTTGTGATGTATAATGTCTGAAGGAGAGATTAAATGCTCTGTCATAGAGAATGTGGTTCAAATATAATCATGCATAAGATTTATTGCAATTGCAGAACTGTCAGGAACCATAAGATACATACATATCACAAACTGCTTTAGGGATTAGAACATAATAAGAGCTTAATTTCAATGTTTTAATTTCAGATGCTTGTGAGAATTCCCATGGATTTTACACAATGGAAGGCGCTTCAGAGATGCAGTCTCGTCTACAAAGTGGCAGATTAGTTGCTTCAGACTGACTTTTTGGCCCCAGTGTCTGGAATTGTGGAGAGCCTGAGATTTGCATCCTCGGATGGTTGTGGGAGGCAAGCACATAAACTGAGACTGCCTGAGAAAGAGCAATCTAATCAGACGTGTCTGTGATTATCTCAGTCAATGGTGTAATGGGACTCCACCCCTTAAGCTCCGCCCACCCTGTCTGACATTCCCTTGGACTTGTCCTTGGTTCTCAGAGCTGCATCTGGAGATATGAATATGCATGTGTTGATAAATGGAGACAGACTGGGTTGTGATTGTCTAATGGTTGCTCTGCTTTATGTCCTAGAAAAGTAGTATGTAGAGTTGATTACAAGCTTGACTCACTAACCAGTAGGCCACAACTATGTATAATGCATTTTAGGTGTACATTTTTGTAAGTGAATTCTCTGGGAACTGAACCCTTAACCTTGGTGTTGCTTGGCAGCATTCTCTACCAGCTGAGCTACAGGTATGTAATTGTGTGTAGGCTTTCGACATGTCTTGACAATGATTTCAAGAAAACAGCACATTCTGATGTCACTTCTTCCGGTTTAGTTGAGACATTTGAGGAAAAACAGGAGATTTGTTCGCTGCGGCTATGTAGGCCATTGTAGTTGTAGTGGAAATATACAGCATGACTTTCAGCCAAAGTGCAACACAGGAGATCAGCTCTGCACACAGGCAGTCTATTGCATTCAAAGCAACCTTATCTGTCATACCACCCAGTAGGTCTGTGGTTCCCTTCACTGGGAAGGAAATCAAGTCCCAAATGAGGTTTGCAACCGACCTGTCATTTAGATGTTTCAGCCAAGACAACAATGCTCCCAGACAGAATAGCGTGCACTCCTCCACTTTTTGCCCTGCCTAGCAACCACTGTCGAGTGATGAAAAGGCTTCATTCCTAGCAACAACAGTAAAGAGATGGAGAGGCCTTACACCTTAGCAACAAGGCCTTTGCAACCAAGAAGAGTGCTTCTCTGAAAACACGCCCCTTTTCCGCCTCCCACCATGTCTATTTTTCTGGTGTGAAGTTCATCTGATGGCTCTGAAAAGTGCCCCCCCCCCCTCTCAACCCTTGTCAGATGGAGAAAAGAAAGGGGCAGATACTTGGTGGATAAGATCATGACTAATCTGTTGTTTTTTGCTTGCAAGATCCGACAGGGCCTCTGAAAGCACTTAGAAGGGCTGCTGACTGCAGTGCATACAGATGTCACTGGTCTCCTGTCTGGACCAGGGGGTGGGAATGAGGACACAAAGGGTTACGTTTGGGCGGGAAACAACTTTCTGGGATACAATCTTTTAACACTGCATTTTTTTAGATTTTTACCCTCCACCTCCCAACCCACGTTTCGTTAAATATTCTGTTAAAACATATTGCACTAAAAATAACTGTTTGGTTTTACATACCATCAAAGTTAACATTTAGCCCTTGTGACATTTTAATTCCATGTTTTTGTAAAATAAGTTTAGCCAACACTGATTAACTACTATATGTCCGGTCAGGGGCAGAGACTCTTTCTGAAAACTTTTCCATACATGAAACCTTTCTTTCTTTCTTTCAAATTATATTAATCTTACTGCCAGTATTTTAAAGTTGACTTTTGTTAGATAAAACAATTGCTTTTGTGTTCTTCAAATGAAAAAATGAAAATGAGTCAACTTCATAAAAATTGACATTGATACAGCAAGACACCTCTTGGGTAAAACTTTATACAGCATATTAATACATACATACAACTGTACTTTTAATCAATTTATTTTAAGCTATTATTTATGTCCACCAACACCACAACCTATTTTTAGGCCACAAAAGTTCTATTTCTTAAAATATTTTTCCAGAGAGAAATTCAACTAATGTCACAAGAAATTAAACTACAACAAATCAAATGAGACATAAATAAACACATACTGACCTTAATTACAAATTTCCTTTAAAACTGGACAAAAACATATAATGTTCTCTACAATCCCAAAAACACTTGAGGCAACAAGAAACTTTATATAAGAAACATGCAATAATGAAGCTAATGCCTCCCCAGCATGTCACCTTAAACATATCTTAAGCACCAGCAGATGGTGAAACAGAGGGAGAGAGGTGTTTCCTTTAGTCCTTTAAAGCTTTTTGTTTGACAGCTTGCCCTGAATGTCCATCCTTATTTCAGAACTCTAGGCTTTTTCTTTTTGGTCAGGTAGCAACCCTTTCTCCATGCCCACTGAAGGAAAATAATTTGTCCCTGCCTGTGTCACTCAACAGAGGAATCGATCAAAAGAACCAATCAGTTTATTCCAACCAATTAGTCCCGTTTCTCCCCAAGCACTGGCTTAAAGGAGCTGGCCATAATAATTGGTTCCACCTCGTAATTAGTTGTAATTCTAGTGCTGACATGGCTTAGAATCCTCATTTAGAGGGCCTGCCGCTCTGGGGGTGGGATTGTAGCACAGAGAACAGGAAAGGCTACCTAAACACAACAGATGTGAACATCTATTGATTCCATCCCACTACCATATTGAACAGCTGATTGGAGGGCAGGGGAAGGAGGATTAATCTAGGGGAAAAGGTGAGATATAAGCCTCTGAATGTGTTAATGAAGAACTAGATATTTCACAATGCAAAACAGATCAGACCAGAGCTCTGTTTATCTAACTGCTTTGTACTAAATGCAACATAAATAAATGTATGTTTTTGTTGTTTATCATGCTTTCTTGTTTCATTGGGTAGGTAAACTTTAGAACTTATTCCAGTATAATATAGTGCAATAGGCTTTATGGTGTACTGATACATGTACTAGAGAGACATGCACAGTGCTCATAGTATGTCTAAAGAAACTCTTTAATTGAGCTGGTCAGCTGTTAGCAAGTGCTTTGGTCTCCCTGAGGCCACACTCCTCCATTCTAATGGAAATACACTCATTGTAAAAGGTCAAACAGGGTCAATCGGGTAATTTCCTGATCAATCAGTGTGACGTTTAATGAACTTTAAATACACACTGGTTTAGTGAATGGGCACAGCAAGTGATGATGGTAAATTGAGAGGACATTTTATGTCTTTATGAATGACACTTCAGTTTGGGCATGTTTTGTAAATTTTATAGGCAGGTTAATACCATTTGTGTTAAATGTCTGTTAATAACAATTTTGAAATGTACTGCAGAACTATTTAATATTGCATAAATATTTAAAAAATACATAGATCTAAAATAAGAATGTTACCTCTAATTGGTAGTTAAACGCTGCATTTTCATGCATATGCATACATTTACATTTATGCATTTGGCAGACGCTTTTATCCAAAGCGACTTACATTGCACTACACTATACATTGATTCTAAGTATGCGCAAACCCTGGGATCGAACCCATGACCTTGGCGTTGTTAACAACATCCTCTAACCACTGAACTACAGGAAAGCTCAGTTTAGGAAAACGTCTCAGGTTACGTATTTAACCCAGTTCCCTGAGACAGGGAACAAGACGCTGCACCACTTAGGTGCACCCAAGTCTGAACACGTGTAAAATCAGGCCTATTTATAAGCAGGTCAAAGGCAGGTGATGTAGCATTGCGCACCACAAAGCCTTTAAAAGGCGCCTGCAAAATACATCACCAAATTACATACGTTACCTGAGACGTTCCCTTTCGAGGGAAGGGTAATAGCATCTGTGATCCAGTGAAATACGCGCTGTTTTGTGAATGCATTTCCTCAGTTGCCACCACCAAAACAGACTAAGAGCTGAGAGGTCTTACACCACTTGCTTGAGCGGACATAGATCCTCAAAGCTCTAACTGGACACAATAAATGAAGCCTTTCCTGCTCCGGTGAATCAAACAGCGGAGAACAGAAGGCTTGAAGCAGCACCTGGTGACCAGCCGCAACACATACCTTGGGAAAATAATCTGGTCTAGGGTGCAAAATGGCTTGAACAAAGCCAGGGGCAAAATCTAAGCAGAGAGCTTTTCTGTAGCTCAGTGGTTAGAGCATGGCATTAACAACGTCAAGGTCATGGGTTCGATCCCAGGGATTGCACATACTCAGAAACAATGTATAGTGTAATGCAATGTAAGTCGCTTTGGATAAAAGCGTCTGCCAAATGCTTAAATGTAAAATGACATGGTCTACATTAAGAATCAGAAACTTATCCAAGGCTGACTTTAGAGACTCAAATGGAGCTGAAGATGAACCCCTTAAAACAATAGTAAGGTCCCAAAATGGGACCCACTGTGAAAACTACACACCAGTGGGTGTCTCACAATACAGGTTCCATCAACAGGTTTGTGGCTTGCAGACATGACAGCCACATAAACATTGAGGGTGGTCGGAGCCAATCCTACAGATAGGCGCTCTTCAAGAAACTCACTACCCCAGTGAATTGGGTCAACATGGTGTCACTCACACTATGACACAAAGAGCTGCAAGCCCTGGGATATACATCGCTCTGATGGAGAGCAGCCTGGTCTCTGCCCAAAGAAGGATCGGCTGTCCCAGGCTTAACAGGGGGCAAGAACGCAGCCCTCCTTGGTGATTCAAGTACGAGATCACTGTGGTGCGTATGGACCAAAACGTGTTGGCCCTTGAGGTGTGGAAGTGCTTCAGAGCCAAAACACTGCCCTCATTTCCAGACAGTTTATGTGCCAGGAGAGATAAGGGCCCTCCCACTGATCACAGACTGAGCAGCCATCGAGAAACACACTCCAGTCCATGAGGGAAGTGTTTGTCGTAATAATCCTGTGACCGCATAACGCTCCTAGAGTGGGAATGAGAAAAAAGGGTACAAAGCCTTCGGCACGTAACCCTTACCATCCTTAGTGAATGAATTTGGGATGAAACCCAATTTTTCTTTAGCCAGAACTGAAATAGTCTCATATAAAGTAGGCCCAATGGAATCACATTGGCCGCTGAGTCCAAATCTGAAGCACTGTTAGGTGCTGGCCCCGAACACTGCCCACAGCAGCAAGGATTGACTCCAGACATGCAGGAGATGATTGTGTCCATATTGTAAAGAAGTCGACAAAAATAGTTCTCTGAACTGGAGAAAGCATGTTCTTCTTGGGGTTGAGTCTCAGCCCTAAGCACCTCATATGAACTAACACAACATCTTGATGCCATGAAGATAGTTCTTGGGAGCTTGCTGTGACTAGCCAGCAGTCTAAATAATTTAAACACAGATTCCCTGGAGCCTCAAGCGAGCCAGAACTGCATCCATGCTCTTCATGAAAGGGCGTATCGATAAGGGTAGTCCAAAAGAAGCACTCAATATTGTAGTGTGTATATCAGTCCTCAGGCTGAATTTGAATACATTATACACAAATGTATGTGACAAACACAGCTGGATTACAGTATAGATAATGCACATTACATGGAATAATAATACAATATGCACAGGGTGATCTAACTAACATAACCTATATAATTAAAACAACGGTCCTGAGACTCTGGACAATATTTTGTTCTTATGCAGGGCTGTCACAAACAGCTGTCACATACATAACACTAGGTGAGGGTCATGCAGTTACAATTAAATCAGACAACATTTACTTTTTTAGTTTTACTCTTTTAATTAGTCGCCTTTTAACCTGACACCTTTCTTATACATATCCCTCTTAATCCCAAATCTTTTCTTGCTTTTGTTTTGCATACAGTGTAATAAATAAATTTTTTAGTCCTGCAGTGGTTTGTTTACAACATTTCTGCCTTTAAAACCTCTTGCGAGGAGAGATAAACTGAATCAGGCGAGATTTACAAAGTACAAGACAGAAGTGGACCAGAGTGACACATCCAACGATTCCAGGCAGCTTTCCCAAGGAGATGAGGGGAAAGAAGGCAGGGCCTAACGTTAAGGCTTCACTACAACATTGGGCCGAATGAAAGCAGGAGAGTTGCCGTCAAACCTCTTCTTCTGCCTAATCAAACAACCCTGCAGGGGATGGGGGGGGTCAGGTGGTGCTCCTTTAACAGAGATGTTCTCGCTAATCCCCCGTGTGAAGGGAAGCGGCCGGCGGGCGGACAGGCAGGCCGACCCGACCATAGTTGACTTAGAAAAGGACTGCCGCTGGAGTTAGAGCGCCTGGAGATCCACACTTGGATCACATAGCTCAGAGTCTGTGTGTGGAACCACTTGGCCTGTCATTGTCCTCCACGGCCGGTCTTGTCTGAAAAGCTGTAGAAAGCCTGTAATCAGATTAAAGATTGCCAGGATGAAGGAGGCTAGTTTTTCTTCCCTTTTTTTAAAGAGAACAAGGAGGGAGATTGCAGCCCCTCTAATCAGTACCTGCCATTGAGGAGCAGGAGAGGAGCTAAATAACTCTGCAGGGAGTGTGAGTACAAGGGCCTCATGGACAAATTGGCCTGTTGTTGGCTGGGTATAATGGTGGGCAGTGAGTGGGGTTGCGGGGGGAGTGGAGAAAAGGTAGTGCCTTTCATTTAACAGTCTTTCACCTCCTGACCTGATGATTATATCACTCTTAAAGGCTGATTGGTGCTGAGCGATCGGTCTATCTGTGCTGATTGACTCATTCACTGAATGCATGGTTACTTTGGGGTTGGAAAAAACACATCATTTTTCTATGATCCTGTTAAAGGGTTACATGTAGAGTTCCTGTAGAAATACTGTAAAATTAGCAGCAGGTCTGACAGCAGGCGTTTGGTCATTTGATTGCAAGAGCTGGTGTAATAGACTATTATAAAGATCAACTTTAAAGGAGTACGGCCATTTGTCTACTGTAAACTGTGTATGTTTACAGTACTGTATACTGTAAACATTTAGTGACAAATCAAATATGTAAATGACAAACCTAGGTTGAATCTAAAATCATTTAGTTTTATATTTTGAAATCTTAAAGACTGTTGAAGCACAATGAGCAGATGTTTGTTTTTAATGAGATCCTTCAACTTTGGCCACTTTAATGAATTAATATTAAAACTAACAGATAATGTCACTTTATTTATCATTAAAGCGGTTTTATCATGCCTTTTCAAATGACTTTATATACAGATTTTAACCTGAACTTGGATTGAGACTTAATTTTATGAATATATTAATATATTCATAAAATAAATTGGAATATATATTTAAATATATTAATATGTAACATGAACATGAGCTGTTCAACAGCAGTGTGATGTAAACAGATTTAAAACACACAATTACAATATTTATTATGTGAAAATGTTTTAATCAGTGTTCAGATATGACCATGATGCATGATTTCCAAAACCCAAAAGTTAGTCTGTGTAAGTGAAAGTGTAAGTGAAAGACATGTTTGAAATGAAATGTGATGAAGAAAAAGGTCAAGAAATCAGGAAAGACATTACAGATTGTTTTTGGGCCCTGTGACTAAATATTATACATAATATGAGATGTGGTGGTAATGTTTATAAACTGACCCATAAATATACAATGCTGGACACTGTTATGCAGTGCTGTTAGTAGACATCTTATTCTTTCTTTTAAAGAGTTGCTGCTAACATGGGAAAACTGAAAAGCAAGTGCTATAGGTGAGAGTTTCTCTCCGTCCAGATGTGTGAGGACTGTGATCTAAGCGTACTAAAGTTCTAGAGCCAAACTAAAGCCTTTAACTGGGAAACGCTGTCATCTGTGTGACATTCTATTCCTGGTATACAATAAATCACGGGACAGTAAATCAGCCCTTTGAAGGCATCAGACAAAACTTCATACAAAGCATCATGAGCTTTTAAAACATGGGCCTGCTTGTCATGCTAATCCTCATTATTGGTTTCCTTGTTAGGGGACCTTCCTTCTCTCATGTGTTGGTTTTCCCAAACTGGTTCTCATGTCAGCTCTTCCTTTATATGTATTCAAGGGAATCTACCACCAGGAGCATTACGCCTCGTTAAAACTTAATCAGGCTTTCTCAGTGCGACATGAATCCATTTGGATGAGTCAAAGGGTCAGTTCTGAGAGACTATAACCCCACAGACAATAAATTTAGTGGTCTATTTACTGAAGACTTTGAGGGGCAATCTGTGGCTACCCGGCCCTTTGATTCGAACACAAGGAGTTGGGAATGAATTGGATTGTGGTGGGACAATAAACATGGAGCATGAAGCATCTCAATGTTCATGTTGTAATTAGATTCACCTGCAGTGGCAGAGGAGTGAGTGAATGTGGGAGAAGATTCCCTGTAATAGCCACCTTTCAAAACTGATCTGCTTTTTAGTGGACCTGAGAAAAAACAATCTTGTTCATTTGTTGTAATAAATGTTAAAGGGTTGTGCTTTTTTTCTTAGAGCACAGCCTTAAAATGTCACATTTATTGGCATTTTACTTACATTTGACAACTGAAATCTGTGATCTGCAGCAAATTCAAGAATCACAACACTGCTTGTGTGAAATCATCTGAGAAGATTAATCATCTTATATCCTGCAGTCCCTTCATATTTCTATGAGGGCTGCCAGCTGACTAATAATTCAATGCAAAACAATAAGAGCTAATAAAAATACAACAGCCCTGGTAACACTAACTTTAATACATCATTAACCAGTGTTATACACTGCTCAACAAATCAGTTGTTCATGCACATTCAACTATGAATATGTCATTGATTACTTTTCATTTCCTCTTATTGTTTTACTTTTAATTAAAAAAAATAAAATAATTGAAATCAAATTCATTTTGATCTTGATTGGAACAAAAAAATATTAAAATACACCCAAAGACTTGGTTTGGTAAAGATATAAGATTATAAGAGAGCTTTTTATATATATAAAGCACATTTAGTTAAAGATTAATGAAAAACTGTTTTCGAGTTAATTAAACGTTTAATAGACAACAATAAAGAGAGATAGCTTTTTGTGATATGTTAAAAATAAGAAAAACTGTCGCGCGATGAAAGCGCTTATTCAAGCCATCGAGCAGGAAAATAAAGTTGTCCTTAGTACAACATTATATGTGAAAATGTACGCGACTATAAAACGTTTATATATGAAAAAAATATTCTAAAGGGCTTAAATATACAATTATTGACTTCTCAAAGTATCTTTATATAATAATGTGCATAATCAAATGTAACAGCTATAGATAAATAGTCTTACTATTAACAATATTTTAACAAACTTTCATTAACAGAGCAGCAAACATGACTAAGTACAATATAGTATAATTTCATTCTTTTCCACCGACAATGAAACACATTTTAAGACTGATATGCACTGGAATGAAACAAAACAAAGATCTAACCCTTGACCCTCAGATCCTTCAAAGGTTAGAGGCCACTTTAAAAAGAGTGCAGATGAGCATATTCTGAAAACATTCTCTGTGCTTCAGTGACGCATTCAGGGTGATCCGAGTATCGTGTAGCCCTTCACTTAGCTTTGCTCCACAGTGAAGTTAGACTCCGACCTGCATGATCAATAAGAGAACATTAAAGACCTAAGAAATCATGTAAATATTGGGCTGTTGAACAGAGTACCATATTTTGAATCTGTGATATTTAATCGAAGTAATTTACAAAAATATAGAGTTTTTGTCATTTGTTTATCTGGATGAAATTCAACCATGCAATTAATGAGCTAAAATATCTTGTGTGGGGCTGTAGTGCCATCTCGTGGTGCAGTAACAAGCACGCAACAAGCTCACTCGCACCGCAGGATTTTGCATGTCATTTCACCTACAGAGCATTCGTTAAAAATCCATCGAAGCACTTTATCTGCGTTTGTTGTTCTTTCTTCTATAATGAATTTCCACTAAACTCTCCTTGATCATCAGTCTATAATGTATCTAAAATCAATCTATACTCTATTGTCAGCCTGTAAGCATTGCAGACCTGTGTAATTTCTTTTCAGATAAATGTTACACAGAATTATTTTTTAACACATCTTCAGGAATCAGAGAGGACATGTGCACATATACTTACAAGTCTGGATTTTTGCCGATCATGTGATTATTGTACTCTAGAATTGGGGGGAAGCTCTCCTCATCCTCAGGTACCTGCAAACAATGGTTTACATTATTACATCTATAGTGGTCACCCAATCAAAAGAGGTCATGCATATTGTTCACACAGTGTAAATACAGCGTCAAAGTTTGTTTAAATATTTCATGCAACACTGTGGATTTTTCCACATATTTACTAATGACATTTACTCTCATTATTTTCTTATTTGTGTTCAGTCTGGCGGCGAAACGATGAAACCCACCTCCCAATACACTTCATCATCAAAGCAGTTATCGTCTGATGGATCTCCCCAAAACGGCAACCTCAGAATTAAGCCTTCAAAAAATAAATTCCGATGAAAAAAATGTATACAGTTTTTATTTTTTTAATTCCTTACAAAAGAACAAGCAATGACAGTTTTCAGCTCACCGACTATAGCGCCGCCTACGATTCCAAACGCGAGAGCAACGCAGAGACCCGCAGCCTGAAAACCGCCCTGCGTGCCAGGAGACCTCTTTGCATACGCCCCTTCAAAATCAAAGGTGTTAACCAACCTATTGAGGGACAAGAACAATTTTTGTCAGAAAACACAGTTTTTGAATACTAAATGTACTGCACTTTACTGTAAGTACTGAACTCTGCATAGATATACGGTTCTAGAAACCTGGTGTCAGCAAAGTCTATAGTATCTGTCTATGGCATCAGCAAAGCATCCATAACCTAACCTTATTTTCTTATTACTTTATTACTTATTTAGCTTACTAATAGTAATACTACTTATTACTATTACCAAAGTACTATTACCAAACAGTCTGGAATGGCACTCACCCCTCGTGTCCATACACGTCCTCACTAGCTGCTGCAGCTGTGATAGCCCCTACAACTCCCCCAAGGACTCCAGGCATAGCATGCAGGTTGTGGATGCCACAGGTATCTTGAATCTTCAGATACTTCTCCATAAATGGCTATGTTGAAAGAAGAACAGCATATTTGACTGTGAATTACTTCTTGATGTTTTAAAGCTGATGCTTAAATGCATCTGTTTTACTCACAGAGAGCACCAGGTAGCCGAAGGTCGACAGTATCCCGCAGCAGAAGCCCACAATCAGTGAACCATAGGTTGAGATCATAAATTCTGCCGCAGTTCCCATGGCAACCCCCCCAGCCAGGGTTGCATTCTGGATGTGCACCTGTGTTGAACAAAAGCAGACATGTCATGTTCCAACATTCAGATTTGCTGTCGATTGAAGGACTGGACACAACTGACAGTGTAGTGACTTACCATGTCAAGCTTTCCCTTCTTCGCTGAAAGGCTCGAGATGGCAAACGAGGTGAGAACAGACGCAGCCAGGGCCAGGTAAGTGTTGATGGCTGCCCTGTGTTGACCATCCCCGTGGTCTGAGATGGCAGAGTTAAAACTGGGCCAGAACATCCAAAGGAAGAGGGTTCCTGTTTAAAGAAAACATCTTCAGATATTGTACTGGATTTTTAGAGAGCAGGTCCTGTAAGTTGTCTGTGTAAGTTCTAACCCAAGTAAAAAAAAACATCTTTAACAGATCTTATGACATACCAATCATAGCAAAGACATCAGAGTGGTAGACAGAGCTAGACAGACTCTTGCTTTGCTCTAGTTTGGGTCGATAAAGGATCCACGATATTGTTAGACCGTAATATGCTCCAAATGTGTGGATGACCATGGAACCTCCAGCATCCCTAACCTGTGACAGATGAGAAGCAGATTAAACATCCAGAATGTAGGTGATTCATGGCATCGAATCAGAACACAAGATTGTTAAAGTCATGGCCACTTACATGAAGAACAGTAAGAATAATGAACTCCTCCACTGCAAACAATGTGACACCGAACAGCGTCAAGATCATCAGCTGCACGGGGCTAACCTTCCCCAAGAGAGCTCCATACGCAATGAGGCACCCCGCAACACAGAAGTCAGCGTTGATAAGACTAATAAAATCAATGAGATCAATGTATTACGATCACGTACTGCTGATCATAAAATCAAACTCGTGAAATAAGATTAATTCCATGCTTTATGCATGCATGCATCAGCCATTTCTTCAGTAAAAGTAACCAAGTAACTAAGATAAACTC
Source organism: Botia almorhae (assembly GCA_036877575.1). Taxonomy (NCBI): domain Eukaryota; kingdom Metazoa; phylum Chordata; class Actinopteri; order Cypriniformes; family Botiidae; genus Botia; species Botia almorhae. Next base: position 6,658 of record JAZGTJ010001070.1, on the reverse strand, counting down.
TTACAACTTCTGTGCAGCAAAGTCATTTAGGTATGCAAGGTTCACAACTTACTTCTCAATTCCTATCTTGATCGTTCCATCAGCAGGGTCCAGTGAGTGTAACCAGCCTTGCATGAGCAGAGCCCACTGAATGCCAAACGCAGCAATGAGGAAGTTGAATCCAACCCCGCCAAAGCTGTAGCGCTTCAGGAAGGTCATGAGAAAGCCGAAGCCCACGAAGATCATCACATGCACATCCTGAAAACCTGCCGATCAAGGAGAAGTACAGGAGTGAAAAAGTGGAGGTTTAGAGAAGACATGTATAAAAAATAACGTAATCCATAAACTCAATCTCAACAAAACCTCATGTTGCTCACGTTGGTGATCATGCAACACAAGTTATTAAAGAACAAATCATTTGAGCAATAACCGCCCAACATTAGCTGACCTGAAGACACAGCTTGATTACTCACTTGGGTATCTGTAGTAGAAGTCATTCTCGGCATCACTTGTAATGTTTTTCTCATGCTTGTGTTTAGACCAGTGTGCATCTGACTCTTCATCATAGCGCACAAAGAGTCCAAACAAGATGATCATAGCAATCTGCCAGATGAAGCAGACTACTGGCAGGCTGACCCGGATGTCTGGGTTCTTTGTTGGGCACCAGAAAGATCTGCAGCAGTCAGCGCACTTGCCCATGTTGATGTGAGAGGTGATCCTTCAGCTGGAAAGTCTCTGTGGAGCTCTGTGATCACAGCAGGTGGGTGCAGCAGTATTTATGACCAGTAATCTGGAGGTGTGTCCCCTCTTACCTGTTGCAGATGAACTTCCTGTAGATGACTAAAGGGAGGCTGTGGCGCTCACTTGACACAAAGATTGATATCTGGTCTAGTGTCTGGTAATTTTTTAAGAGGTCATGCTACTTACCGGTTATATCCTTAAGTACAGTATAACAACACCTGGACTTAAGACTTTACAAACACACAAGAAGCGAATCTTCGCTCTGGTTCTTTGTTGAGCATTTTACAGAAGTTTTACTACACCAGCCACAGATGTTGGATTCTAAGAACAGGTTTAAATCTAAATGAATGAGAATTAACTTCTGTGCCAATCCAAACCCTTCAAATCAGGAAAATCAGGGAAAACATGTTCTGTTGAAATTGGGAAATGGTCAGCGCAGGTTTTGTTAAATGACTCATTTAATCTACAGAGCAACACTGAGTTGCATTCTTTATAATGATCAGAATTAAATCAGCAGGCAGCTCATGCACAGAATCATCTTCATCTGACTGTGTGTAAGTAACTGCACATTTAATTTTCCTACATAAAGGTTTTCATTTTTTGTGTAGTTGTTTCCTACATAAAATGTTAAGTAAATTCTTATTTCTGTTTTGATACTTTTCTTCATCACAGAGATAAAATGTCAGCATGACTGTTAATTGGGCGTCTTTTGCAGGAATTCAACTCATAAGTCATATGACACATGTATACAGCCAATATCTCAATGATTGACATTGTTCTTCTAAAAGTACATTCCAGATATTATCAGTAGTTTCTGCAGTGACTGCATTACATAACTTGTCATAACTGTGCCCTGATGCTCACTCTTTAATTCAGCACACTACCGTATTCTGTTAAATTGTCAGAGGAGATAGATATGTAGCTATAGATGTCTGCATTTTAGAGGAGAAATACTTCTTGATATATTACAATCTGCTTTTCTGCTGTATTTATAAACCTTTATTGACTTTCTGCATCTTTAAATAATAATTAAATCATCAGCACTAAAATAATACAAAAACGTTGGAAAGCTGTAGCCACCAAAAGGTTAAATGAATCAAAATGAATTGTTTAAAATTGTTATGAATTTCAGTTTGTTGCTTGGTTTCTTTAGGTTTTTGCAGTTATGTCTTTTAACTGATGGTCATCAGTTAAAAGTCATTGTGCTCATCAGCTGTTTCAAAGTCAACCTCATGTCTACACAATCAAAGGGATGTGCACATATCTTCACAGATGGTTTGAGAGCATGTGGATGTGGCAGAGCCTCTGGAGGTGTGTCCCACAAAAAACGGCAAAAGCATGTGACAGTTCGCGTGGCCCTTAGATCATTGTCAGGGCAGCATTCCGAGGATAGCAGAAATCACATGACATGCCTGCGCTTCACAATCAGGCACTCGTACATTCCATCACTGACGACAAAAGGATATCACATCATTTGCTGTCAATCAAAGACAAGACAAGCCCTCAATATGTAACAGCAGATTCTAGCTGCAGATAACGTTTAGTTTTCTTCATTTTCAGGTGAATACAATCATGCTGCTGCTTATTTGTCCACATGTGTTTAAAAAACATTTAAAACAGTGGATGATTCAGTGTAAATATGTCTTACAGAAAATAATTTTTCCTTCTGTAGTTTGCCTTTCATTTTTAAATAAGTGTAAATTATGTTGTCAAGTTCTAAAAAAAAGTGTACATTTTTTAATACCTTGTTAGATCAAATGCATGAAAGTGGAAGTTTAGAGGTTTTACAGTACAGGTTCACAGTCTTTATAGCTTATATTCAGCAGTTCACTGATGTTGCTCTGCACAATTTCTCCTGAATTCCAGATAAAAGGTTACTGTAGGTCATATCACAGCTGTGTCTGGCAGAGATATGAAAGTAAAAGCATCTTACAATCGAATTTATAAACCATCTCAGGATTATAAATCACCTAAATGACAAGTAAAGTGAGGCCCATTTGTTAAAAAAATGAAGAAACACACCCACAGACTGGGAAGAGAAGCATAGAGGAAACAGACACAGTGGCTGGATTAGATTCAGATCATCAGATATTCAGATATGCAGGTGGCTGGGTGGTTTAGAGGACTTCGGCATTCACAATCTGTTCACTTTGCAGGCGAGTCAAAGAGTCAAAGAGGTGAATGAGGAATGTGGAGGTGTGAGTGAATCTGTCACAGATACATGCTTGAGCTGGTGAAGAGGAATCTGAGGTATTCATCTATCTTACTCTGAACAAACACTGTGTCGATGCAAACACTAATACAAACACTGATAGTGATGACACCTGCTCGGACATGTGATGTTGCACAGAAAAACAATCTGCTGGAAACTTAACATGGATGTTTAGATAACACATAAAATGACAAAGTCCCTTTGGCTTGCAAACGTCCATCAGCATTATGCAGCATCCAGCTGGTTCCTCATCAGGGATGCTGAGCTGGAACTGCATGGGCTCAATGTTTTGGCTCTGGGCTGAATTGTTCAAAACTGGCCTGAAACACTTCAAATGACAGATTTTATTTTAACAAATGGTCAGGGGAAGCCGGTGCTTATCATGTAAGAGGTCAGACTAAACAGGGCAGAACTTGAGTTGTTCACTTTTCATTTTAATGGGGATTGCAACCCGGTTAGATTCAGAATATTTAAACTTTGATTTGTGTAAAACAATAAAGATAATTGATCATTAAGATAATTGGGGACTATAGAGGCTAACGAGTTTGGGACCAAATGTTGGTTTGTAGTTTTTTATATTCAGGTTTCTATAGCGTTTCTGTTGAACGGCTCTAAGTAATGTTATTTTTAGGGTGTCATGTTTTTTGTAGCAGGGAAAAATCATAAAATAACAGGTTTCATGTAAAACATGCTAATTTCATGTTAATTATTTAGCATGTGAAAGTTCGTTCCCAAAATGTACAGCATTTGTGCCTCCAGTATTTTAATGTCATGGAATACCAAAACGTTCATGGAATGTGCCACATTCTAAGCAGTGTTTTTAAATCTATCGAGCCTCCCCTGGGATCATTCCAGGTGTTACAAATACATTAAAAATGTAACCACAATGAAGAGCGTGCCAGACACCCATGTCAGACTCAAACCTGAACCGACAAAACCCAGCAGCTCTCATGTATGTCCAGAACATGTGGACAGCACACTGCGCTACAGCTCGCATCATTTCAGTGTTTTCTCTTTTTTAACTTCTTTCTCTGTGTGAAATGCATGCTGTTCAGTCATGATAGATAACAGTTAGCAACTATACTAAACATGTAGTCTAAACTAGCTAACCCATTTTATCCATTAGTCACATACATTCTTTAAAAGAAGGTGCTACATGATGCCATAGAAGAACCTTTTTGGCAGTATGACACCATAAAGAATGTTTAATATGCATACAGCCTTTCTGTTTCACAAACAGTTCTTTGTAGTTGAAAAAGGTTCTTTAGACTATAAAAAGTTTCTTTGACTGAATGATTCTTTGGGAAACCAAAAATGGTTCTTCTATAGCATCGCAGTGAAGTACCTTTTAAGTGTAAACTTTTTACCTGTAGTCAAGTGACCTCATGCAGAACAGATCTCTGATCATCTGATATGATTCAGGGGAACAGATGACCAGTGGTACCTTGTAAATATTGGCCATTCAGGTCATTAGTTAAAGTGTTTGTGTAATTACATAAAATATTACAGGTAACTGCTGTGTACGACCAGTGAGCAACATACAACTGTAGAGCTGCCTGCATTACACACAACGTAAACTGTTTCAGCATGTGATATGCACAATACGGACTGCAGAAACATAAGCAGTAACATCCAGAACATCCGCAGAAATGATTTTAAAATGAAAAGCTAAAGAATGTTTAATTGCAAATGAACAAAAGCTATTTATTAAAGGTGTGGTGTGATAAAGATCTGTCAGTTGAGTTAATCCCCACCTCTGGCTGTAATTAACACCTGTTTTTGCATTTGGAAAGGTGAGAGAATTTGCCACGAGCATTTCCACGCTCAACAACCAAGTTATTTATGCTTATAATTGCAACCTGCAATTATAATTACCTCCAACCTGCATGTCCCTGTGCTTGTGGACTGACCACAGTCTGACAGCTCTAAAGAAGCAGTTATCTGCAGCCTGTTCAAATTGTACTGCAAAAAATAAGAAGCCACATGAGACCAGTCACTTGATCCACAGAATGTCACATGCGGCATGCGGTCTAACACATCACAGCCATCATCACTGTCATGCATTCAGAACAATGATGACGTCTGTAACACTCCATCAATTAAACCTGCATTTTCTCTGTCAAATAAATTGCAAACAATTTCAAAGCCACAAAGGCTGTATCCACCTGGATGCAACAACTGCTGTTTAAAATCTTTACTTTTCTTATAATGTAACAGCAGCTTTGATTAGTGTGTGCTAAAAATAAAACAGATACTGATCAAAATGCCTTTATGCAAGTGGAAATAGTTTAATTCAAGATGCTGGTACATTATTGTTCAAATATGTGCTAGTATCACATGGCAGTATGTTCAAACATCCCCCACACATTGTGTAAATGTAGAGGTGTGACATTGTGCTTTTTCAATTAAATTATTACAATTTAGAAGTTCATGATTCTAAATTGTAGTGGCACAGAAACATTTTTGGATACTTTACATGGAATATATGTCATGGCATTATATATAGATGTTCTGAGAATTAACGGCACTGCTCATGTATCTTTTTCCAATTCTTTTCATCTGATAAATACAAGTAATTGTGGTTTTATTAAAGCAGTAATCTGTAAAAATATCACCATCTCTATTCAAAACAAAAAAGTTTTCTTTATATACTTTCTTTATATGTCAAACTGACATTTCCCACAATACCTGCAAGATCAAATCATCAATCAATATTATGAATTTATAGTATGGGTATTGTTTTGAACACAGATCTGTTATTTACTTTCTCATTAACTGAGATTTGTGTATTTTTAACCAAAAAGTTAAGGATTGTGACTTTAAGAGGGTAAGATGGTTATTAGGTGGTTTAAAATGAATGTATAAATTTAGTTCACCTCAGATTCACACAGGCAGAGTAATCAAACAAGTTATTTTTCTTTAAAAAGTCAAATAGAAAAAGATAAAAAAAAACATTAAAGTAGGGTGCTTATTTGCTTTGCATTTATGAAGTTAAAATAATGACAGAGCACTTAAAACTGTACAGGCATCTTTCTATGTTTGCGTAAAGTTCCACATTTATTAGGGATCTTAATATACAGCCTATGAAGCAAAACAGATCCTGGATCTGCAGGAGAAGATTCTTACAGGAGCAATGTGAGAGCTGACACACATATGACCTGCAAAACAGCTCACAGTCAGTTCTGTAATGGGCTGTGAAGGGTTAATGGTATACACAGGCTTGATTTGAGTTATCTGTCATGCGCAATATCTTTACAGGTGGAAGATATACACTCACAGACACGCCTACTCACGTGTGTGAGGCTCAAAATTATGCTATGCATAAAAGTTCTAAAAACATGTTTTGGAAAATTACAGCTGCAGGGGCCTGTTGACTTTGCACAATATTCAAGTTAGTTAGTCAAATGCATTTAAAAGACTAACCATTCATTTGTTTTAGCATGCAAACAAACAAGTGCTGCATATTCTGGCTGTCTGTTTGAAGCTAGTAGCACTCTGACTGTGGCTGACTGGTGTTTTTGTACAGGGTGGGCCATTTATATGGATACACCTTAATAAAATGGGAATGGTTGGTGATATTAACGTCCTGTTTGTGGCACATTAGTATATGTGAGGGGGCAAACTTTCAAGATGGGTGGTGACCATGGTGGCCATTTTGAAGTCGGTCATCTTGGATCCAACTTTTGTTTTTTCAATAGGAAGAGGGTCATGTGACACATCAAACTT
>JAZGTJ010001069.1:35863-64076 GCA_036877575.1 Botia almorhae | reverse complement strand
CAAGCAGGTTTAGGAACAGCTTTTTCCCCTCAGCTGTGTCCTTGCTGAACTCTGTCTCCACCCGATAACACACACACTGACTGAACACTTGTCACACACACACGGACTAAACAATTAAGCTCAGTGTATATAATCATTCTGTATGTGTATATAATCATTCTGTTTATCTACTCTTCTGTGTACAGTTTACATATGGACATTATTTTCTCATTGGCACTATATCCATCTGCTCATTTGCACTATCATCTGCTCATTGCACTATATTTGCACATCCATCTACCTCAGTATATTGTCATTCACTGTTTGCATTTCATATTTCCCATATATATTATTTACATATTTTTATTGTATTTTATATATAGTTTATATTGCAAGAATATATTTATCTGTTATATAGACACTATTTGCACTGTAAAAATGCACTTCTGGTTAGATGCTAACTGTATTTCGTTGCCTTGTACCCACACGTGCAGTGACAATAAAGTTGAATCTAATCTAATCATCTAATCTAAATAGAAAGACATCGCTTGCTTCATCTGATTTTCCCTAGGTAGTCTTTGATGGCTTTTTGCTTAGTTTCACTGTCCATCTGCAGAAAGACAGGCTCTGTCACCTCACTCTGTCACCTCTCTCACGAAAAAACTCAGGGTGACTCTGTACCATGCTAGACTAATGTCCGTTACAAACTTCCATTTTAGGTCATCTACAACCTAGAAGATTACACAGTACACAGCAAGATTCACAAAACATGCAAATAGATGAATAAACATGACAGCAACATTCTCATCACTTCAGGGGTTCCCAAATAACTAGAACTCATCTTCTCTGTCTTAAGGTCATCAATGTTTTAAGTCTTGATAACTTCACATGGCTCAAAACAAAACGTTTTAACCTAGTGTCACGGGTGAAGAATCACGCGACAAGGCAGGCTGGTGAAAAAGATCACCATCACCAGGTGTGTTTATTACATAAAAGATGCTGAAAGTGCAGAAGTGATGCAGTCGGTGGGCTGGTGTGGTTGGTGAGGGTGGTTATCGTGGCACTCTGTGTCCCTTGTGGTGGCGAGAGCGAGAGCGAGAGCGCGAGCCCGTGCGTGCTTCTCCCAAGCGGCAGTCCGGTCACTCGCTGCTCTCTGCAATGGACAAAAAAAACATGTTAGTGCACAACATCACCCTACTACTCAGATCTCGCGAGGGCGAGAGCTGGCAGCTCTTTAAAGCTGTGTGCTGATGCGGTCCAGCTGTGATTGGCCCGCCGGTGATGAGCTGGTGCAGGTGTGGTGCGTCGGTTGCCAGGGTGACACTGATCAGCTCGGAGAGACTCGTCACACTAGCTATTGTTAAATTGTTAATTGCATTTCAGGTGAAACATTTGGCTCAAAAGCTAATGGTACACTTGATTAGCATTAATGCTAGACAATAACTTAATAACATTAGCAGCAAAAGATTACATGTGCCACAACACAATCCTTGTAAATTTCTTGATGGCATATATATTAAGCAAAAATATATCACAAATACTTTTAGAATTACACCGCAATACAAAACTTTATACTTACTGACCCCAAGGGAAAAAATTATTGTAAATTTGAGATCAAGAGGAGGGTTAATATTCAAATAGGCTGTTATAATTTTCTAAATCATAATCGTAGGTTATATTTTAAGACTTCAATATTGATTTAGTTTATATTAGTTGTGGTGGTAGTGGTAGTAGTAGTAGAATTGTAAATGTATATACAAATTGCTTTATGAGAGTGGGGGGTTTTTACCCTACCCTGTGGGGCATGTTACCCCACCTGTGGGATAAAATGCCCTCTTTGTTCCAATTTAATTTTGTTAATAATGGTCACCGGAGGCCTTCAATTGTCAGCATATGAAACATGAAATGTGGGGTAAATGCGGTATTGTCGGGGAAGATGGAGCTGGAAGGTGACGTCATTGATCTTCCTGTTGTAGATGGACATGAGCTGAGTCCCACGTTTTCCATCATATGGAACCAGTGGTCCACAGCTGGAACTTCTGATGGTTCGTCCATCCAGGGAAATAGGGGAGGTTGGAAACCAAGTACGCACTGGAATGGAGTTAAGCCGGTGGTGGTCTGATTCAGGGAATTCTGTGCATTCTCAGCCCAGGATAGGAAAAGGTTCCAGCTGTGCTGGTTGTTGTGGCAGTATGACCGCAGATATCTCCTGATTTCTGATTTTTACGTTCAGTCTGGCCATTAGTTTGGGGATGGTAACCAGATGATAATCTGACTTGAGACAACAAGTAGTTTAAAGAAGGATTTCCAAACTCGGAATATGAACTGAGGCCCACGATCGGAGACAATATCCTCTGGGATACCAAAATTACTTAACACATGCTGAAACAGTAATTCAATTGTTTCAAAAGAGGTGGGAAGAACTTTAAGGGGTGTGAGCTTGCAGGCCTTGGAAAAGTGATCTTTTTTAGGTCATCTTCTACAGTTCTGACAGTACATCTTTTTAGCTTTTGAAGACTTTTAACAGAATGAGAATGCTGAGCTAGAAGAAATTTTCAGCAGACCTTTAAGGTTGTGTCAGGCTACAGCCTTGTCCTTTCATTCATCCATCTGCATCAAACTCGTTCTGTGTGATTAAGCAAGAACGGCACACCAGTAGGTGATGCTAAAGCTGTATGGTCCAATATGGTGTCCAATGTGCCAACACAAAATGGTGTGTTAATAGTATTATACATGATAATATGCAATGTACACGTTTACATGTAATTACGTGTTAATATGTTAACAGGTTTGGCCCACATTTTTTCCCTAATGGCCTTCCATAGAAGTATTCATTCTTAATGAGCTATTTAGTCATAACAGTGTGCTGATATGTAACATAAAAGGTTCTTTAAACCAATCTCCTGAAACTAAACAGAATTTGTGGCTGTTAATAAGTTGTTAATTCATAGTTCTTTTAAGGAGCCTCTGTTAATGTATAGTTCTGCAGGAGGCATATAGCTTTTAGTAGTTAATAAAGATTATTACACAAGTAATAAATAGCTAATTGTTACTTACCCCTAACATTAGTATGCTATTCCCTACAGATCAGCAGGAACTACAGTGTTAATGTAGACCTAACCATTTGTTCTGCATTTCTTTCTGCATAACTACCTTTTAAATAAGAAAATGTTTCTGGGAAAAAAAAAACATTGACCTAGCAACCCAGCACTCTATAGTTTAACAGCCACAATATACATACAAATACCATCAGAAGGTTGCTGGTTTGATTTCAGTGCCAACAGATAGCAACTGAAGAGTCCTTGAGCAAGGCGCCTAACCCCCGATTGCTCCCAGGGTGCAGCAGTGCTGCCCGCTGCTCCGGTGTCACTCCTCACCAGTGATGGGTTAAATGCAGAGGTCACATTTGGGGTATGGATTACCATATCTGACAAATATGCCACTTTCATTTTTAAAACATCACACTCTGCTCTACTTTCCTTTGTATACCAGCCAGCTGTTCCTGTCTTTGCTCAGTATTCTTCCACACCTCAAACCGCTGTTCAAGTGCCCCCATAACAGTCTCATAAATCTCTGTTGGTGTAAGATCAACAATACATGTTATGTTGGCACTTCCAGCATCAATGCCAGCTGGGCTGCTGAATCTTGGTCATCATATTCATATGTAACAGAGGAAATCAGTGATGACTTGAGGTGAACATATACATATGTAACAGAATAAATAATCAAACTCAATCACTTCTACCTGGATCTCGCAGCGAATCGCAGTAGAGTCTCAAATACTGTTTGTCGGTGGACCGAACGGTCTGTGTGGCTCGCAAACTAGCACTGTTTTGTTCCGCATTTCCAGCGTTTGTCTTTAAATGCAACTGGACGCAATGCAACAGAAATTGGCAGTGGCACAGTATATGCTAAGAACACAAATATTAGGAACATTTGCGGTGGCGGCAGTGCGAGCGCTAATAAACCGGCAGAAAATAAGCTCACAAAAAGCCACTATTTATTCGCTATTAGGCTAACTTAACTAACTAAACTAATGTTAAAACGTGGTGGAAAAAAACACAAGTATTGGTATAATGGTGCAGGGGCTATGTTTTTTCTTCTTTTTTTTTAATTTGCAAAGGGGCGTTACTGTTTTTTGACTCTGCAAGGGGGCACATCGTGATGATGTCCACTTTGATTGGCTGAAGCAGTTGTTGTCCCAGGGTTATCATAAAAAATGTTGGTCTCAGGACAGCTAGGACTTCGCAAAATCAGGGTGTCCATAAAAAGCTAATGGCTGCACTAGCAATATGGTGACTTGGCATATGGAATTGTAACAAACCATTGATCATTCCTTACACTCCTAATGACATTTTCCTATTTCCAGATTGTATACATGTGTCTTCAGTCATTTATTTAATTGCATGGGGTCAGTCCACTGCAAAACCATTCTCCATTCTAAATAAATTTCAAATAAATATGCTTTAAATGACATAGAACTTTCACTTCACACAAAAGCTTTATTGTGGGTATAATTGTATAGTAGGGTGCCAAAAAGTGCCATACTCAAAAAGGGATAAGATGGGAGGGTACAGTGTGCAATGGGGAGGAGATTGCATAAGGAACATTCCATTAAGTACATAAAGACAGCAAATTTGCTTATCTGCAATATAAACAAACATGCTGGATGGCAAGGCTGAAAGCAGCTGGTACAGTGGTTCCGAGAGCTGTGTGAAAGTGGAGCTTTTCTTAGCGCTTTTCTTAGCGCTTCTGCAAAGGTTCTTTAATTGAGTACAGTTTTTATTAATTGATTCTGTGGTAAATTCTAATCTGACTCCAATTTTATATGAAATGTAGGCTAATGATTCCAATGGTTTGAATCATATTTATCTGACCAATTCCAGTTTGTTGCTGTGAGTGTCAAAATGTGTCATGTTAATCACAAGTTCAGTATGGAGTGCCGCAGGGCTTAGTGCTTGGAACTCTGCTTTTCAGTTTGTGTATGCTACCTCTGGGAGCAATTATTAAGAGACTTGGAGTTAGTTTTCATTGCTATGCTGATGATACTCAGCTGTATATTTCCACAAGGCCCAATGAGATGCATAAATTTAATCACAACAGAATTTTACATTTAACTAACAGAATGTATAGTTGATATCAAAACATGGATGACTAGCAACTTTCTACTACTAAATTCAGACAAAACAAAAGTTTTACTTATTGGACCAAAATCCTCCCCACGGAACAACCTACAATACTGTTAAGATAAGAATCAGGGTGTCCATTTTGATAACAAAATGTTTTTTAAAAACCACATTTCTAATATTTTTAAAACTAAATTTTTAATCTTAAAAATATAACAAACCTATGACACATGCTCTCTATGTCAGGGGGTTGTTAGGTTGCATTAATTAGATGAACTGGAACCAGGGACACTTCCTATAAGAACAGGTGTACTGGCTCTACACTAGGTCTGTCTGTCTTTCATTTCCTCAGGGTCCTGCAGTCAGCATGATACAGACTTTAACCAGACCAGATGGTGGGGGGATGGGATGATCTCTGGGAAAGATAAAGGGGAAAAATTTATAAACTTCTTTATTAAACTTCCTATTATCTACTTACCTACTTTCAGCCAGTTCGAGTCTACATTTTTGTTTTCTGCCTAGTCACAGCAGTGTGATGTTTTAGCTGCAGTTAGTAACATTGTTTCTGGCTCCATTCCTGTTTATAACATTCCTCAGTGCCTGTCATTTGTCACAAAATGAGACAGTTTTGTTCATAACAACTTTAACATGCCAGTGGAGAACTGGCCTGGTTTCTCCCAAGATTTTTTTCCTCTATCTTTGAATTATGGTTCCTTGCCACTGTTGCCCTGTTGGCTTGGTTACTGGGAGACTGCTGACTGCTGGCCTATTTATAGGCAAGTCCAAGGTCATGTGATGTAGCATAGCCTCCTCTTTGGCTGTGAGGCCTGCGTAGGCTGCCCAGTCCCCTTAGATCTTTGAGGGGGAGCTTGAGCAGCCATGCTGGCCTTTTGCTGCTGCCTATAAGCAGCAAAGTTCTTAGAAGAAGTAGTCAGGGTGCACAGATCACCTGACGCCGCAGTGACCTGACCACGGCGGGGGAGGAGCTTCTTGAACACCTCTGATTGCTTTTTAGCCTCACAGTATCAGTTGATGATTGAGTTTACTGCGTCACTGAACAGACCTTGAGGAGCAACTGGGGCGTCCAAAAGAAAGGGGGTATCTCTGTCGTGAATACCCGACAGGTTGAGCCACAGATGCCTTTCCGGATCAGACCTGTGGCTCTGCTGAGCTCTTGAACTACGTCCGGTTCTAAACCCCCATTGGTCCAGGTCTTTAAGCAGGTTAGCCGGGTACACCTGCAGAACTGCCATGGTGTGCAGTGAGGTTTCATCCACAACAATGTTGTGGAGGGAGAGAGATCTCTCTTCAACCCTAACCATCACCCCATACAATAGAGGAATAATTGCTCATATTGGGAATAAATACACAAGCTAAATATGATTTCTTCCACGACTTTGTCACCTCAGTGTGAAGATCTTGGAAGAATGGGAGAATCTGAAATCTCACATTTATAAAAATCTCCCAAGAAACAGGGAGGCTATTCCCTTTTGGATGATAGAAACCTATTATGTTTCAATGTTTTAATGTACTGTCTTTCATCTGGTCAATCAAGGCCCATTTTCTCAACAACATAATAAACAACCTTAACCAGCTCTTCAAATGCGGCAGAAAGAGGAAGCTGGTCTGCCTCAGCACCCATCTGGCTGCTGGCAGTCAGATCGTCATCTGATACTGCCAACATGAGCTCATCCTCCAGCTCAGAAGAAACCACAGAAGAAACTTCTTCCTAATCTTCTTCTTTTCTTTCTATTTTCCTCAATTGTTTCTGGCTACACGCAGACTAACAAGCTTTCTGAAGACAAAAAGCTGATGAAGTTTTTGCAAGTGCTTTATAAAGGCTTTGTGGCACACAATGCTACGTCACATGACCTTGAACTTGCCTAATTATAGGCCTTTACATGTGTTCAGACTTGGGCGCGCCTGAAGCGCTTTGCCCCATAGCGTCAAGCTGACGCAGCATCTAGTTCTCTTGAAAGGAAACAGATAAATGTATGTTAGAAAGACTGAACTGATCAATGTGATTCACATTTATGCACAAGGCCCAAACTGTGCACAGCTTGTGATGTGCAAAATGGTCTTCTTACAGAAAGTGTGGGGGATAGAAAGCAATGTCTGGGGTGCATTGTGCAATGGCCACCGTGCCTTTGGTCTGTTTTATTGGCATTAGTGAGATGGCTACTCTGTTAGGGTTGAGTGCCACGTCTGTTTACCGAGAGCAGTGCATATTCGTGCTGCCTTAACTGAGGCATGGACATGTTCTCACTATAAGGAGTGATACCTGGATGTTTTGTTTATTTGTGAGGTCTTCAGCAGGACAGATGTGTATCTGTTCACTTAGCTGGAGACCCACTGCACTGCCCCCTTTAGTACTCCCTGAGCACACCAACTCCACTGATACAATGATCCATTGCACATAAATACACATTTACCTAGAATGCACTGCTCACGCAATGCTTACATATACTTCAAAAACGTCTATATTTTACATGCTCCCTAAAAGAAAGTTTCAAAAATTCTGACTACTGAACTTTGTCCATATAATATAAGATTATATAAATATCTAAATTAAATTTTGATATTTATATAATTTAATGGTAAATTTTTGGGTTATTAGTTGCTTCACAGCAAGAAGCTTCCTTGTTTAAGTCCAGGATGAGCCAGGAGGCCCTGTGTGGAGCTTGCATGCAAGAATTAATTAAGTATTTAAGTATTCGTAATTAAGTGATTAAGTATTTGTAATTAAGTTAATAACGTAGACTATGCACGTTACACATTGTGTAATTTGTTCAGAAGTGCTTGCCCATGAAAGTATAAACCCTAAAAGCAGACGTTTGGAGAAAAGGCATCCTGCATCTGTTGAAAAACCCATAGACTTTATAAAGCCCATCACTGTGGCTATGTATCAGGCCATGCACAGTGAAAAATTTCAAGTAATCTTATGACTGTTCCATTGTCAAATGACACATTAGCTGGCCATGTTCATGTTGTGAGGGTGAGAATGAGGCATGAGGATGTGCTTTCCTGCTCCGTGCCGGAGGGAATTTAAACAGACAGTGAAATTTTCACCAAGCTAGACACCAAAATAAGAGAGCTTGGACTTCCATGGGATAACTGTGTAGGCATATGTACTGATGGTGCCGGTGCAATAGTAAATATAATCAAGGGACTCTAGGCAAATGTTTTAAAAGTGACTCCTCATGTTAAGTTTACACACTGCATCATTCACTGTGAGTCTCTTGCTAACAGAGCACTTACAATGAACCTAACAGTGTTCTCAATTATGCAAGTAAAATAGTAAATCACAGAAAAATCACATTCAAGTAAACAGCAGACTGCTAGCCCCCCTTTCGAGTGTTTTCATATTAGGTCTGAGGAAAGGAACTCTGCCAGCTGAACTGCATGAGGAAGTGTACTCATTGTTAAATGAATCAAAATTGGAACTTGTGGACCACCTGTGTCACAATCACCCACCAAAGTGCCCAGGATATCTACCATAGGGCATTCCTCCCAGGTCATCATCATTTCACCAGGAACTGCATAACCCTTTGCCTACACTTATAAGGTCGGATTGTTTTCAACTGTTCTTATTATCTTATTAAGCCCAGCAATTCTGAGCAATCTTGGTTTTCTGTTTTATGGTTTTGACCGTTTGTCTGTTCTCTAAATATTTTGCCTAAATTTTCTACTCTGATATCTGTTACCGTGGAGGCTCCATCTCCATCTCCATCCGATCTGCCCCTGTGCATAAAGTTTTTTAGCATTTTTTCCATTATATTCTGGTTGTGTTTTTCATGTATGATATTGGACTGTTCTTGTTATTCGATTGTTTGCTGCCTGCCCTTTGACTTGGATTGTATTGTCACTTTTGATTGTTTACTGCCTGCCTTGATCTTGGATTGTACTTCCTCATGCAGCTGTCATCTGAACTGTCAGTCCAAGCATCACAGATCGCCGTACACCAACATCAGCTAAATTGTTTGTCCTTAAGGCTCTCCAAGGGATGCGACTCATGCGACTCATGCCCCAAGAACCAGACGATGACAAGGTTTAAAGGATTTTTTACTACAGTGTTCACTGTTTGTGAATCAACAATCCTCCTTGTATCTCTTTGACTCAAGTAGAATAGCCTTTTATTTGTTCCCTACTCACCGGGAGAGTGCTAGACTGGGCGACAGCGTTATGGAGACTGGATGGCTCAGTTTTCCCAACCTTCGACATTGTTTTGTAGAAGCCTGGGTAAACAGCTGTTAACTATTACTCAGGTAAAACAGACAGCGTCTAAGTTCGCTCTAATTTTTCTCAGTCGGGCAGCACAAACAAGCTGGTTCGAGGACACCCTCAAACTGCTTTTTCGTAGGGGTCTTAATTCTGGAACTACAGTCTGAACTAGCCTGCAAAGATAAGGGCATAAATCTCAGAGAGTTGAATGTAATCTCATGTCCAAATCATGCAACTATACTTGGACAGCCCTGGCTACGTGAACACAAACCTGTTATTTCCTGAAAGGAGGGCAAGATTCTTCAGTGGGGAACCAACTGCCACCAGCGTTGTTTAAACAAGGTCAGTCATCTCAACAGTTCAGTGACCCAGCAGAGGGCGATCCAGTCTCTCAAAACTAACATCCCTTCAGTATATGCAGACTTAGTGGAGAGATTTAGCAAGAAGAAGGCCTCTCAATTACCTCCTCATCGTACGGTAAACTGTGCCATTGAACTTATCCCAGGTGCAGTTCCCCCCAAGGGACAAATTTTTCCCCTGTCGCAACCAGAATCAGAAGATATGGGGGGAACTAGCTAAAGGCTTCATATGCACATCTAATTCCCCTGCCTCCGCTGGCTTTTTTCGTTATAAAGAAGGATGGTGGTTTAAGACCCTGCATAGATTATCATGCCTTAAATGATGTAACTATTAAGTTCCGGTATCCGTTACCTTTAGTCCCAGTCGCTCTAGAGCAGCTTCGCCAGGCCAGGTTCTACACTAAACTTAACCTGCGCAGTGCCTACAGTTTAGTATGAATTAGAGGAGATGAATGGAAGACCGCATTCTCAACTACTTCTGGACACTATGAATATCTAGTCATGCCCTTCGGCCTTGCTAACAGTCCTTCCGTGTTTCAATCCGTTATGAATGATGTGTTCAGAGACATGCTCAAGAAATGGCATGCAGCATTCTTATTTATTCCGACTCGTGTACGATGAACACACCCAACATGTCATAAATGTCCTCAAATGGCTGCTTGAGTACCAGTTGTACGTAAAGGAGGAGATGTGCGAATTCCACTGCACAAGCGCATCCTTCCTAGGATACATAATCAGCCGAGATGGTGTGGCAATGGATGAAATAAAGGTAGAATCTGTCTCCAGTTGGCCACAACCCAAGACCGTTAAGGAATTACAGAGATTTTGTTTTTTTTCCAATTTTTACAGGCGCTTTATCAGAGGCTTTAATTAGTTGCAGCTCTCTTAACCTCCCTCACTATACAGGCATCTGGTAAATTGAAATGATCCCCTCAGGCAGAACTAGCTTTTCAGGAGACGTTTCACCCGAGGACATAGTTTCTGAAAGAGGCCCATAATTTACATCCAGAGTGTGGTTAGCCCCCAATCTAATGCCAAACAGAGCATCGGAATAAAGAAATCATTTGTTTTCTAAGATCACACTTTCAAGAATGACAAACAGACTGTAGCAGATTTCTTATGTGGGCTGAATATGCCCAGAACTCCTTAGTAAAGCCATCAACTGGTTTGACTTTGTCAAATATGTGTTTTCAACCACCACTATTCTCATGGTCCAGAGAACCCAAGGATCTTCCCTCAATAACAGACTAGCTACAGAGAAGCGTTTGTGACAGAGCCCACACACACCTCTTACACGCTGTCAGACATCAAACTCTTCAAGCCAGTGGGTTTGGTTATCGACCCGAGATTTAAGACTCCCATTTAAAAAACCTCAGCCCCATTGGTCCTTTCCAAATCATTAGACAAATCACTCCTGATTTGTTTAATCTCAGATTACCTGCTAATAATTGTATCTCTCGCACTTTCCACATGTTGGTCCGGTCGGAGAGGCTGAGTAAGATCCCCCCCGAATCTGGTACACGGCTGGAAGGCTTACAGGGTTTGTGAGCTCCTAGACTCCAGGCATTGGGGTGGCACACTGCAATACCTGGCTAATTTGGAGGGTAACGGCCCAGAGGAAAGGTCGTGGGTAAACGCAGGTGACATCCTGGATTCCACCTTGACCAAAGAATTCCACCGGAATTATCTGGAGAAGCCAGCCCCTCGTCCCTGTGGTAGGCCCTGGTGCTGCCTTCCTCCTTGTGTCAGGAGCCACTCGCGGGGGTGGGGGGCTATGTTAGGGTGGAGGCTCCAGCTCTGTCTCCAACACGCCACCAGAGAGAACCATCCCCTGAATATTAACCTAGACTCTCATTGGCTGATTACTTCCTGGTTTCCACCTGTTCATCATTCACCGCTTACCATATAAACTGGACTCAAACCTACTATCATTGCGAAGTCATTATCTCCCCCCGTGCATCAATTCCAAGCGTTTTTTCCTGTTATGTTCTGATTGTGTTTTCCATGTATGATATTGAACTGTTCATGTTATTCGATTGTTTGCTGCCTGTCCTTTGACTTGGATTGTATTACCATTTTTGATTGTTTGCTGCCTGCCTTGATCTTGGATTGTATTACTATTGCCTACACTGTTCCCGTTTACTGTTTATAATTCTTGCCTGTCGACTATTCTATTAAACTGCTGCAAATGGATCCTGATGTATCTGACTCTTCATTACAGTATGTGTTTGGATTGTTTTATATATATTTTTGTGTCAGTTAAAGCAGTTCATGACAACCAGACGATCCAGAGTGTTTTTTGGAACAATTCTACGTCAAGTATTTTCCGATAGAGACGCAAGCAGAACTATATGACAAAATACAACAACCATTTACTGCTTCCATTTGGATCTAAATATTTGTGAGAGCAGGCATTTTTCTGCTGTTTCTTACATCAAAAATAAATGCAGATGTAATCCAGACTGGACTATTGCAATGCCCTTCTGGCTGGCCTTTCAGCCAATGCGACCCACCCCCTGTACATGATTCAAAATGCTGCAGCACATCTAGTCTTCAATCAACCAAAAAAAACAATTTACACTCCATTGGCTACCTGTAGCATCAAATTTAAATCTCTGACACTTGCCTTTATGACAGTCACCGGAACCTCTTAATCCAAGTCACTCCCCAGACATATCTCCCCTCCCGCCAGCTATGGTCAGTTAACGAGCAACATCTGTTCCCCCACAACGAGATACCAGATCACTCTCTAAAACTTTCACCTATTCTGTTCCTTTGTGGTGGAATGAACTCCCAGCCTCCACCCGATCTGCTGAGACCATCACGACCTTAAGAAAACAACTCAAAAGACACCTGTTGGATATTCTTACCTCCAAAAACTAAATTCTGCTCATCTCGTCTCTAGTAGCAGAATACAACATCCACTTGTAAATGTAGCTTTGTAGACATGGCTTGTTGGTTTTTAAGGCAAAATGTTTAATGCTTGTGTCTTTGTAAGTCGCTTTGGATAAAAGCGTCTGCTAAATGAATAAATGTAAATGTAGATGTCTTGATGTTGAAGATGATCTGCAAGTAGCTGTACACCATCAGACTACAGATTAAGCATTTGTGCTCTAAAACACAAGTGCATCTATCTAAACAAGACTGACTCATGTGTTGTATTGTAAAGTCAGTGTAAAGTCAGTCAGCCGATCCTTGTTCACAAACGAGATGACTGAGTCATTCATTTTGTTCATTAACAATATGTACCAGCTCATTCATGAATGCGATCTCTGTCCGTATCTTTGGTTACTTGGTCTGTCAATGTCATCAGCCTACAAGAGACCAAACATTTGGCTCAGATTTGATGTAAATCACTTAATGTATGCAATAGATATCAGAGACTTCCTGTTGCCATTTTTTTGTGACTTCCATTTTTTGCCATAAATTTGGGTGGACAACACCATTCGAGATATCAAAATACCTTTGCAATTTAACATCTTCAATCCTTTGGCATAATGTTGACCAAGTTTGGTGACACACATGTCCTAGGAGAATCCCCTAACAGAAGTATTAAAAAATATTGAATGCACTTATCAAAAAATTCAAAAAAGTAACTTCCAGTTGGGCTGAGCTAAAGGGTGTCAGTGTAACACCTGTCAGTGTGTAGGTGTGTAAGTGTGTAGACCCAACCCTAATGCAGTGTGCCAACTGTGCCAACAGGAGTTTTTAAGCATTTTAAGGGCCTCATAACACTCCAAATGATTGACAAAATGATAATGGGCCAAAGCACTACGATGCCATTGCCACATGGTGTTTCTTAGAATATAAGGCATGGTGGGCACATTTAATTATTGCATGTATCAAAATGAGCAGGATACAACACCCTGCTCCCAAGGGGGCGAGGGCCACCTCTGCCACCTTGGTGAAGATGACAGGGCTAGACCGAAAGGGAGGACCTTGTACTGGTATGCTCGCCCCTCAAAAGCACGCCAAAGAAATGGTGTGTGTCTGCAGCAGGAAGAAGAAATATTGGAGATAGTTTTGAGAAGTTGGGACCGCAGCATCTGCGATCTGATGAACAAAATCTGAGTGTGAGTGGAGACAAGAAAGATCCACTCTACAATTTTCATTGGCCTTTTATACAAATTGGGCTCTCAAGAATGAACCCCTAGTGTCATCATTGACACAATGTCAAGTGACTGACAAGAAGGGAACTCTTGTTTAGCAGAATAATCACATACGTATTGGATAGCTTAAAGAGTGAGTACATGATGAGAGAATTTTGTGTTTTGGGTGTTTCCTAAATACCATTTCTTCCAGTAGAAGAAAATCATTAAAAACCATTATTTAAATAAATAATAAATAATTATTTAATTTACTTTTCTTTATTTGGAAAATTTTGTGAATATTGTGGTATAAATTTGACAAGTAACATTGGTTTACTCATTACTTCGAAATGTAGTTCTTAAATTGTATTATGTAACAGATGTAACATGCTGTCCCTAACAGTATTGTAACTTCAAGAAGCACACTGGTGGTCTGTATTGTAAATTCTTTTGATTTTGTCAGTGGTGTGTCTCTGTCCTCATCCTTTCTGTCCAACATCCCTGTTTTCTTTTTCTCCACTCTTCCACCATCCGTGTGTCCCTTTTACTGTAGTGGACAGCCTGTGCATAGCCCTGAAGAGCATTGACCGGGTAGATATTGTGAACATGTTGCAAGGCCAGGGACCAGCAACAGGTCAGGAGGAGGGCTGGGAACAAAAGGCTTCAAGAGCTATACATCATGAAAAAGGCCATCTATCTCCTGGCATCATAAATGGTAAGAGAGACAGTTTAAAGCTTCTGACATTTCTTCACTGTCCAACATATTTTCTTTTCAGTGGCTTTTCCACTTCTCCAGCTGGTCTCCTGATCAAACCCTTGTCTGTCTGTTTTTGCCATGGAATTAAAGGAATGGTTCACAAATGAAAACTCATTTACTCATGCCATCCCAGATGTACATGACTTTATTGAGCAAAATTCAAATAATATTGTTAGAAAAATATTCATAAACTATCCATGTTGATAACATTCAAATCTTGTAAGTTACTGTATGTCTTGTGACTAAGTATCATGCTATCATGAAACATGTTGTTTTAAACTATTTGATTTCATTTAGTCAAAAAGATTTATCTGAAAGAATTAATTTTTTTTAAGTTTTACTTCAAATTACAAATATTAATCCAGTGTAATCGTATGGATTACTTTTATGATGGCTGTATCTACTTTGAGGAGTGTCAACATTTTGGGACCTTCCCACTTCCCTACAGCAATGGGATATTTTTATTTTTATTAGAATCTTTATCATGCTTATTTTTGCTTAGCCAAAGAAAGGAAGGCCAGCATGGCATGAAGGTAACTGATTAGAGAAATTTAGAGGTGAACAATTTTTTGTAACATTTTAATTCAACTGCTTCCAAGATCAGGATTAAACACACTCGTCAACTATTTTGGTTTTGCAATTTTATTGTTCTTTGTAGCCTGACCAAATGCTTTTATTAATATTTGGCAGTATAATATATTATGTGGATCCACTACTGTTAGGAAATATATAAAACTTTTTTAAAATACTTTGTTACCTCTAGAGTTAGGGAAATATTAAGGGATTTTGTCATTGCGATTGGACACAAAAATAACAATCACTTTTACATAATAACTTATTCTAATTATTTAGTGCATGTTACAACTGTTTTTTGTTGTACATTTTCCTGGCATAACAATTATTTTGACAGTTCTATTGATAATTCTATTGATTACCACAAAAAAGACTCTTGTCTCAGTCTGGAAATACCAAAAAGTTTCCCCATAAAGCATAATAAACTATAAATTCTAAAATATATATATACATAAACAAATTATAGATAACGAGATGTCATGTAACCGGTTGTTTTTTAAAGGGGAAATTAGATTTGACTGCTGGCATTGGCAAAACCATAATGGCTAACTTGTATTATGTGCACCTTGTTAACCATATCTATGCTTTCTGAGTTTTATAACAGCCAGGCATTGGGACAGTTGTATGGCTAATGTTACATCTTCTGTACTGACTTCCTTTAAGAAAGCCGATGTATTGTTAATATATTTAAGCTTATTAGTGGTGCTTGTGAAGCAAAGCATCACTATTACTCTTTTGCATACTTCTTTTTCTGGACAAAACTTCAGTAAGTAACTTATGCCACACCATATCTCATAGACCCATGAATGATGGGTCAAATCAACCGGCTTATTGAGGAGAGGTGTGCTATGACTTTAAGTGATCGGGTGTACAATGTTTTTTAGGGCATACGGCCAAGTGGGTGAAAAATTGAATGGGCTTAATATTGGGATAAATTTTGTTACATCATAGCTCTGCAACAGAATGTTGTTACATCATTAATCGTTTGTTACATGAAAACTTATTAACCATGCCCTAATTTGCCTGTTGTAGCAACAAAAAACTCTTACTGAGAAATATTCTGTAGATTTAACATTGGGCAG
The DNA here is from genome assembly GCA_036877575.1 of Botia almorhae. Taxonomy (NCBI): domain Eukaryota; kingdom Metazoa; phylum Chordata; class Actinopteri; order Cypriniformes; family Botiidae; genus Botia; species Botia almorhae. Next base: position 47,891 of record JAZGTJ010001069.1, on the reverse strand, counting down.
ATTTTGTCATAGCTTCGCATCAGAATGTTGTAGAGACTTGGGACATAAAGTAGATTGATCTTTTGTTTAAAACACACATCCTATTACTTTTACTTATTATTTTTACCCTGTTAACTGTCTAGCTACACCCCAGCAATGTTACTATACTACTACACCCTAGCAACCTTACTTACTATACCCTAGCAACCATGTAATGACATGAGTAAGACATATTTTAGCATCAGAACATTGTAGAGATGTGTGGGTCAACAAGGTTTGCTTTCTCAATGTCCCTGTCTCTAAAGTTGGCTTTTTCTGCAACTTTGTTGCCCAGAAGTCCTTGGCAGTCAAGAAGCAGACAAAAATCTAGATTTTCCTGCACTCCAGCTGCTCATCACCAATAGTGTCCACCTGCAGCAGAAACACCAGCTCCACCACAGCTCAAGCCAATGGCTTGACCACAGCATAGAGCTCGCCACAGGAAGATGACTGCCTCGAGTTGTTTTGGAGAGAATGCAGACCCCTAGGTGGACCAGCTAATTTGTCCACCCACAGAGCTGTTTCCGTATTTTTCCCCAAGTAAATGTGCTTTCACAGCTGTGCAAAATCAGGGACAGCAGTTTACCAACAATTCTTGCAGGTTGCACTCCACTGGCCTCCTTGCTACAGCTTCTCCCTGGCAGATTGCCCTGAGTAAGGACCTTCTTTCTAAGATGGAGCACAATGTGGCACTTATGCTTGGACCTTTGGAAGCTACATGTCTGGCTCCTGGAGGAGCTGAGTGGACTATTACCTGTGATCCCTTAAGCCATGGCCTCCTCTACAAGGCGGCAGTATGCTGTGAGGTGCTGTTTGTTAGCAAATTAGTGTGCTTCTTGACATGAGGACAGAGGTAAAGTCGGGTTGGTGCTTTCCTCCCAACAGGAATGATTAGACAGGTGGTCGTCTCCCTCCACCTTAAAAGTGTATGTTGCCGCTACAGCAGACCTCTTTGCAGTCCTGCTGTGTCTACAGGGTCCCCTGAAATCAGTTGAGCAGTCCTTTCATTAAAACAATTGTTAAACCTTTATCAAGAGGGTTGGGGACCTTAAAATCATTCTTACATTCACTAAAAATCCAATTTACGTCTATTATCTTATACTTGTCACAATGCAATATCCTATATATAGGCCTTTTTTGCCTCTGGAGCTGATTTGAGTTGTTTCTCAGGCTGTTGAGAAACTGAACCTCAAGTGCAGCAAGTTATTACTAAATTTGACAAAACTGGATCTAATGTGGACAATCAATTTTTGTCAAATTAGTTGTTTAAACAAACAATATAGAGCTCAGACTTTTATACATGCAATTGTTTCTCTATTGTTGGTCTACACGAGCATGGATATGAGGCAATGTCTACCTGCTTAAAAACCTGAACAAAGGCAGGGGTCAACAACTAGATGCAGTGCAGAAGCTCTGGCAGGTCACAGACCATGTTCACTGTGCTATCAAGCAAACTGCTGTTGGGTGCTCCATCCTCTTCTTTCGCTGCTTATAAGTCTGACTCAGCTTATATGTAGCACCAGAGGGGCCAGTGTGGTTGCCCCTGCACCCCCAAGCCACCACACCCTCCACCCCAGGGGTTGTCCCCCACCCCAGAGATGTATGGAGGCCATGCACCCTACACAAGCCTAAGAAGAAATCCAAGGACTGTAATTCCTTTGAAGCTGGCAAAGAAGAACACCTGACACCAGCAGCATTATACTGAGGGCCAGCTGAGGGAGAGTCTGTTTACACTGCAACATCTTGTGCCAGACCCCCTGACACTTTAGGTGTTTTGGTTGGCAAAAGCACCCAGTGATCCACCCCATCTTCTCTTATTGCTGCCCACCCATCTTCTGCCAGTTCTTTGATTCAGGACACTGAGCAAGTGGAGAGGATGATATCCCTCACAAATTGTTTGGCAGCATGGAAGCATCTGCCCAATATATCCCAATGTCTGTTAAGCAGAGTAGAGACAGGGTACAGTATTCAGTTTGCTTTCTGTCCTCAATATTTCAATTGCAGACTGTGGTGTTAACAGCAGCAGCAGGTGTTGGTCCAAGAGCTCCAAACTTTCTTGGCGAAGGAGGTCATAGAGCACTATTGAGCATGGCATCAGGGAGGGCTGCATTCATTCGCCCAGGGGATGAGACCCAGACAGTGGAGGCTCCATCCACTGGTGGTGAAGCCCATTTGGCAAAGATACAGTTGAGTGGAAGTGGATTTGTTCACTTTAGAGATGTCAACCCACTGCACTGGTTCAGCCATACTCATCCAGCCCCATTGAAGTTCGATGTCATGGTAGATATGTGGAGTTTTAGTGAAGGGTCATGAGGACCAAATTCCCTTTTTGCTGGTAGTGCTGTTCTGGATGACTTTGCTTTGGTTCTCAGATCTCATGTCTTTCCTGGAGGGAGTTCCCGGGAAACTCCCAGTCTGGAGAGACCTTCTAACTCAGGAGTCAGTCATTACCCTCTGGCTGGAAATTTGGAAATCTGTTGGTCTGGCCCATAAGGGTTGGCAGCTCTTAAAGGCTGGTTTTCCAACTGAGGCTGTGGAGACAGTCAAGAGCTTCTTCTGCTAGAAACATGCATGCCCAGAAATGGCAGATCTTTGTGTTATGGTGTGAAAAATACCATGCTGACCCACTTCACTGCCTGATCTGTTGTCTGGATCACTTACAGTAGGATTAACCCATGCTACTTTCAAGTTTATGTGGCTGCCATTTTGGCTTGATTTTATTGATGGAGCCTTTGTTGGGAGACATTCATTAGTGTCTCGCTTTCTGCATGGTGCCAGATGGCTGAAGCCTTTCTATGGCACTCAGGTTCCATCTTGGTCCATTTGAGCACCTAGGCTTTGATAAGTTTCTGACTTTTAAGGTGTCTCTGTTACTTTGACATCGCTTGAGAGGGTAGGAGATCTACAGGCTTATTCTGTACACCCTACCTGTTTGCCCTACCCTGGCATTGTTAAAGTCATTTTGCATCCTAGGCTGGATTATATTCCTAAAGTGCCATCTACTGCCGGACACCCAATTATACTTCAGGCCTTTTGTCCTCTGCATGAGTCATTGGAACAGGAAAGGTTCACCACTTAGCTTTTAATGTGTTTTGTTGTTTGCAACCGGGATAATGCAGTCACAAAACAGTGCCTGTTTCATTTCATTATAAATGCTATTACCCAGGCCTATGAGGTCTGTGATCCAGTGTTACCTCTGGGTGTAAGGGCCAATTCCACTAGGAGTGTAGCATCATCAAAGACACTGTCTAGGGGTGCACATCTAGGTGATGTTTGTGCTTCAGCAGGCTGGTCTTTACCACACGCATTTATTCGATTCTACAATTTAGACTTAAACTCAACTTCAGGTGCTCTCTGCTGTCCGGGTGTTGGTTAGCCTCTTTCTGATCCTGATTTTCTCTGTGCCGGGGTTTGGCAGCCTTCGGGGCAGGCCTCTCTTCAGTACATTAATGTTTCCCATAGCATCAACACCATAATGCAACATCAAGTTTCCTTGAATGAGACGCTGTGTCATTGCATTAGACGCTTAGACATTACACTCACTAACAAGTTCTGTTTAAATAGATGTCAAATCTTTCAGATTTGCTAAAACATTTATTTTCTCACACCTGTAAGCTATTAAGCCAAAAAAAGAAATAACTGAACTAATGTAAGTCAATGAGGTAAAACAAAATGACCATTAATTTTAAATAATGCAAGTGCTCAGGTTTTTGCAGAGCAAAGCACACACTTATTACACTCATGAACTAAACAAATACAAACTCAAATTTGTTTGTTTATTTGATTTTTTTTCACATTTATTAAACCCTAGTTTAGCTAAGAAAACGTCGCTTGGTTACGTATGTATCCTTGGTTCCCTGAGAAGTGAATGAGACACTGTGTCTGGTTTGATGCTATAGGTAACACCACAGGTGTGGCCGGTGTCTGAATCTCATGTCTAATCATGTCAATGTATTTGGCCCATGGCAGTGCCTGATGCGTATCAGGTGCGCTTGCGAGTATATTAGGGCTTCTGTAGAGTGTGTCATCAACTTCGTTGTCTGATGGAGACATAGACAGGTGCCCTTCTCAGGGAACCAGGTGCCCTTCTCAGGGAACCAGGTGCCCTTCTCAGGGAGCCAGGTGCCCTTCTCAGGGAACCAGGTGCCCTTCTCAGGGAACCAGGTGCCCTTCTCAGGGAACCAGGTGCCCTTAGTTACATACATAACTAAAAGATGTTCCCTTTCGAGGTAACTTGACACTGCGTTTGGTTTAGTGCTATGCAGAACGCAATACTAACTGCACCATGCAGAGGGAAGTGGCTGCCACATGGTCCGTGTTGAAGCACAACCCACCATAGGCACAACTTAAACACCCACTTGGCCACTGCCCAAATGCAAGGCTCTGTAAATGTTTACACTAGACACTTAGAGAGGTGTTCAGCATGGGACTCAAACCCTGGACTTAACATCATGCACCATTGGGCCAGCTGCGTAAGGGCTTGGCAATAACGACTTCCCTAGTCTGTGAGGACTTGAGACAGTCTGAGGTGGAGAACCCCAGGTCTCTTAATCCTAGTGACGGTGTTTAACTGACTGTAACTGCCACATGTCCACCATGAACAAGCTTCAACAGGGAGCCTCACAGTTGGGGCACAAACCCATGCACCACAAGCCAAAGAGAAGCTTGCAGATACGGCAGCCGAACTCACATTACCCATGTGACTGTAACACTGAGCTAATTAGCTGGCCCATCAGAATCGATGGAAGCTAGAAGACCACCATGTCATTACCGGTCCCACCCATGATGCCTATTGTGGGTGCTTGTGTTACTTTGGAGGTAGGGAAGATATGGGGCAAGAAGGTTGTGCTGTGGAATGGGGCTATTGCTTCACACCCGCCTGAGCCTCAGTCAGCCTGTCCTTCGCTCCCTGCCTCCTCTGTCTGGCATCAAGCAGCTACACTGAGCAGCTACACTCTGCTTCTGGCCCTGCCTACGAACCTCAGCTGTAGACAAGGGGGGTCAGATGAGGACCTGGAACTGTGAGCAATGAACCTTTGGAAGGATCAAGACCAGACTTTTGGTCTGACAGACATGCCGAAAAACTCAAGACTGTCTAATTGAGAAGAAACTTTCTCCGCTTTCCTTCTCCCCGATATCAGCCAGACTCTGTGGCCACCAACAGCACCATAGAATGACCTATGGCAGCAGCTGTTTGTTTATTGGACCTAAGAGCTAAATCTGTAGAACAGTGCGGCACCGCATCCGGAGAAGCCCCTCCCCGATCTAGGTCCTTAAGCAGGTCAGCTTGGTACACATGAAATACAGCGATTTTATGCTCTCCAGAACCAGCCTGACCCGCTGTCACATATGCTCTGCCTTTCAGATGCGATGAGTTTGAGCCTTTAGGGACTTAGAGATTAATTGTATTAAACGCAATTAAGCATCTCGTCATCGCATGACATCCTGCATGCCTGTGCTCTCGTATTCTCTATACATTTGTGCAAATTGTCTGCGATTGCAATTAGAGAGAGAGATATAACTCCTTCCAAGATCTGAGATTGAGGAGAAAGGGGAGGCTCACGGGAGCTTTGCAGTTATAACTAATTAAAAATCGCTCGTCAAGCCGCCCACGAGCAATCACTGACTCTCTGAGAGGTTTTCCAAACCTTTTGAGATGAGCCTACTCCTTTGTGCAGCTTGCTCTGCATTATTCACCCATGTTGGAATGACAGTTCATTGCATCTGGAGATGAATGTTGAGAGTTTGTTTTTACTAGCCAGGACAAGATTGGACAACAACTGTAGACAAGATTGGATCAATTGTAGTCTCAAACCTGATATCAGCGACATTTGCATTATGTATATGTGCATTTGCACAGTGGCCATTGACAGGATCCCTTTTTGGGAATCAAAGTTCTTAGTGAGATGGCAGTAATATGTAAACTTCTGTCAGTAAAGATACTGATGGAATTCTGCTTTGCTAAGTGTGCGCGATACGAAATGCTATTAGCTTTTCTTCACCACTAGATAACATGAGAAATGACAGCACCAATTCCCATAATGCGACCATAATGACCTCTTCTGTGATGCAGTTAACTCAGTAGTCAAGAGTTTTCAGGAGGCGAAATGACAATCAGAGGTGTTTAAGAAGTTCATTTCCTGCTGCTCCAAATGTCATGTGGCTGTTGCAGTTCCGAAGAAGGATGGGGGTTTGCGCCCTGTTTTCTATGAGGGAAAACCAATTTCACATGATCAAAGTTATGTGCAAGTGCCTTTGTTCTCTGGTCATGTGGGAAAAAAACCATGGTTCCTGTCCCAAGGTCTGTCTTTGAGAGTGTCCTCTAGGCACTAAATCGTGACAACCAACGCTGGGGTGTGGTTATGAAGTTCTGCTTTACAAAGGGGAAGGGGAGAGGTCATTGTCCCTCTTTGTTCATAAATTGCCTGAAGATGCTAGCTGTGTTTCTAGCTTTTAAACACTTCCTCCCAGGCCTCAGGAACCATCATGTTGTAGCTGTATGGGCAATACTTCAGTTGTCATCTATATAAATCATCTGGGGGGCCTGAGATCATGCCCTCTTTGCAGGTTGGTGCATCAGGCTCTTCTCTGGTCCTGGGACAAATTGCTCTCTCACAGAGTTACAGTCATGGCCAAAAATATCGGCACCTTTGCAATTTTGTCGGAAAATGCAACTCTTCTCTCAAAAAATTGTTACAGTTGCAAATTGCAACAATTACATTAGACCGAGTGGCTGCCCATAAGAGGCTACATTTGCACATAGTGGCTGACCATTGGAGGCTACATTTACTTTGTTTTGCTTGGCCCATTGGAGGCTGTAGTAAATGGAGAGGGATTAATATTAAGTTTTGTTCACAAATAAAGCATTCTCCACCGGCGATATAATTATTTATAAAAAAGTTCACTTAACTAATGTTAATAGATCTACCATCTATTTTACAGGGTATCTACCACCATACCCTGTAAAGGAGAAACAAATATTATTCCAAATAGGAAAAATATAAGTAATTAATTAGAATCAATGGATGAATCGGGGTAATCTTAATTAATGTAATACACTTATTTAACATTCTTATAGAGCATGTAGCAAAGATCAGAAGGATTTGGGATCTAGATTATGAACATGAACCACCACAACATAATTTGTGATACAAATTTAATTTAATTTACATAGCGCTTTTATACAAGACTTTAACTACACTAAACACACACTTGTCAGGCATTCACCCCAATCACCCCCACCAGTCTCATCGCAGATAGCACCGCCCACATGATCTTCATCACCAGAGTTTTAATTACAGCCACCTGTTCCCCATCCAGCCGCTCTCTTTATATGGCTCGTTCCCCTAGTTCTTCACTGTCTGGTCTACAGATCGCACTCCTTACGATACTCCTGATTCCTGCCTGCCTCCCTGAATTCCCTATGCCGCAGAACTCACCCCACGTCAAGGATTTCAGGATAAGACATTTCAGTTACCTTCCGCCTGAGTTATTATCCTCATCTGTAAATAAATCACCTAAACCACCTCCTTTCTTTGTACTCACCTCAGTCTCTGGTCCTGTTTCTGTTCCTATGTGACAGAAGACCAGACCGTCTAACATGAACACAGAGGGAGCCGCCACATCTGACCCATTCACGGACCTGGTGAATGCCCTCAAAGCGGCTTTAAATCCAACATCGCCATCCGCCTCAGGATGTCCCATGGCCATGCCTACAACATTTGCGGGCGAGGCAGCTGAGTGTAGCGGGTTTCTCCTCCAAATTGAATTGTACATCCGGATACAGCCCCAACAATTCCCGACTGAAAATGCTAAAGTCGCGTTTTTAATTTCCCTCCTCAGTGGTCAAGCCCTGCAGTGGGCTAAAGCAGTTTGGAGCTCGAACAATCCCATAATCGTTTCATTTGAGCAGTTTACAAACCACTTTACCGAAGTTTTCAGTACTGCCACTGACAAGCTCTCCACTTCCGATCAGTTACTACGTCTCCGGCAGGGCTTTTCTTGAGTGAGTACACACTCCAGTTCCGCACGCTGGTGGCAGCTAGTGGCTGGAACGAGATTGCGCTGCTGGGAGCTTACTGGCAGGGGTTTAACTCGGATATACGCTCTGCGATGGCTCTCAATGATGATTTAATTGGCCTGGAGGCGTTCCTTCAGCGAGCCAACCGAGTTTCACAGCGACTTCCTTCCTGCCAGCCTCCGCTACCCGCTGCTCAGTTCGCCTCGATGGCAGCCTGTTCCGCAGTACCAGAACCCATGCAGGTGGATTCCACGCGCCTTTCACCCACTGAAAGAAACCGTCGACTCACCTCCGGTCTATGTTTATACTGTGGAGCTCCAGGTCATAACCTCCGAAGGTGCCCCGTCAAGTACATATAGTACGCCCAGTGGTGGGTACTATACAATCAGAAACGGATACCTCAGATCTAACGCTCTTACCTGTAGTACTACTTACTGGTGAGTGCTCGCTGTCTGTTTTTGCTCTTGTTTATTCAGGTTCCGCCGGAAACTTCATCTCCCAAGAATGTTTAGATCAACTTCAACTTTCACGCCAACGTCACTACCAAGAATACACTGTCAAGACGATCCAAGGAAAACCACTGTGACGTGGGAGGATTCGTCACTCATCTCCCTATATCACCCTGCAAGTAGGTCTGTTTCACACCGAGAAAATTACGTTCCTGGTACTGGAGGATTCCACCGTGAGCTTAATCATGGGATGCCCTTGGTTACAACGACACCTTCCCGAACTCCGCTGGGACCCTTGTGATATAGTACGCTGGAGTAAACACTGACAGGATCACTGCCTCTCCACCCTGCCTCGGCCGTGTACCACCCCTGTTCCTCTGGCATCTACCCAAATTGAGAGTCCCGAACCCTAGGTCCCCTCTGAAGTCTCAGTGGAGTATGTGATGTTCCAGGATGTGTTCAGCAAACAGGCTGCCACCCATCTACCACCTCACCGGCCATGGTACTGTGCCATCAAGCTGCTGCCTGAAGCCACACTACCCAAGGGACGCGTATATCCACTGTCCATCCCGGAGCACCAGGCGATGGAGGAGTACATTGCGGAAGCACTTCAGCAAGGATTCATTCGACCCTCCGCCTCACCGGCCGCTTCAAGCTTCTTCTTCAAGGGGAAAGAAGAATGGAGGTTTGCGTCCCTGTATTGACTACCGGCAGCTCAATTCCCAAATCATTCCACAACCCTATCCTTTCCCCCTGGTTCCTGCCACTTTCGAAGAGCTTCGAGGAGCCAAGATTTTCACGAAGTTGGACCTGCAGAGTGCCTATAACCTCGTTCGTATACGAGCTGGAGACGAGTGGAAAACCACCTTTATCACTCCCTCAGGGCACTATGAGTACCTGGTGATGCCGTACGGGTTGTCCATCAGTCCCTCCGTCTTCCAGACGTTTATGAATGAGGTTTTCCGGGAGTTCCTTCATCGTTTTGTCATGGTTTACATTGATTATATTCTGATTTACTCCCGGAATCAGGCCGACCACCGCCAGAATGTCCGGCAGGTCCTTCAAAGGCTCCGTGAGCACCACCTCTACCTCAAGCTCAAGAAGTGTGAGTTCCACCGTCCCTCCGTCCAGTTCCTAGGCTACAACATCGGTATCGAGGGTGTACAAATGGACCAAGGTAAAGTCAATGCCATCCTGAACTGGTCCCAGCCCCACAGTATAAAGGAACTCCAACGATTCTTAGGATTCACCAATTTTTATCGTCGTTTCATTAAAATATACAGCACCTTCATGGCTCCGTTAACCTCCCTCCTGAGGGGTAGACCAAAACATCTTACCTGGAACCCCTCGGCCCACGAAGCTTTCCAACAGCTGAAGAACATCTTTAGCACCGCTCCACTACTGCATCACCCAGACTCCGAACGACCCTTCGTTGTGGAGGTCGATGCCTCCTCCGTTGGAGTTGGAGTGGTGCTCCCCCAAGCGGCCGGTGAGTCATCCCTCCTCCATCCCTGTGCCTTCTATTCACGTAAGCTGTCTCCAGCGGAGCTCAATTACGATGTAGGCAACCGGGAACTGCTCTCTCCCTTCGTCAAGACAACACGGGGCTAACTCCCTTCCAGTGCGTGCTCGGCTACCAACCTCCGTCGTTTCCGTGGATGGAGGAACCCACTAATGTTCCAGCTGTCGACCACTGGTTCCGGGAGAGCGAGAGAGTGTGGGACTCAGCGCATCATCACCTTTAACGGGCAGTCCGTCGTCACAAACATTTTGCCAACGCGAGAAGAAGAGCAGCACCCATTTACCAACCTGGGGATAAAGTATGGCTCTCAACCTGCGACATACGCCTTCGACTGCCCTGCTGCAAGCTGAGTCCCCGCTACATAGGTTCGTTCAGAATCCTGAGGCGAATCAACGATGTGACATTCCAGCTTCAGCTCCCGCCCAGGTACCGCATCCACCCCACTTTCCATGTCTCCCTACTAAAACCGTTCTCTCCTTCTACCACAGACACACCGGGAGCTGAAGCTGAGCCTCCTCCTCCTGAGATCTTGGACCAACCTTCCATCTACACGGTGCACAAGATCTTAGACTCATGACGTCGAGGAGGCTGCCTGGAATACCTCATTGACTGGGAGGGGAATGGTCCAGAGGAACGATCCTGGGTGTCTCGTGATGACGTACTCAACCCCCACCTTGCTACAGGAGTTCCATCATAGCCACCCGAACCGCCCTGCCCCTCGCAGTTGTGGCTGTCCTCGGCATCGTGTTAGGGCATAAAGAGCCGCCCCTGGAGGAGGGGGTAATGTCAGGCATTTACTCCAATCACCCCTACCAGTCTCATCGCAAGTAGCACCGCCCACACGATCTTCATCACCAGAGTTTTTATTACAGCCACCTGTTCCCCATCCAGCCGCACCCTTTATATGGCTCGTTCCCCTAGTCCCTCACTGTCTGGTCTACAGATCGCACTCCTTACAATACTCCTGATTCCTGCCTGCCTCCCTGAATTTCCTTACGCCGCAGAACTCACCCCACGCCAAGGATTTCAGGATAAGACATTTCAGTTACCTTCCGCCTGAGTTATTATCCTCATCTGTAAATAAATCACCTGTTTGTTTGCACTCACCTCAGTCTCTGGTCCTGTTTCTCTTCCTGTGTGACAACACTACTCTAACATACACAAACACACCACAGAGAAAGAGGTTAAAGAAGGGTAAAGATTAAAGTATAGGATTATTGGAAATTTAGCAGATCAACAGCCTGAATGTACTATCAGTTTCTTAATTCCAAAACACCTCAGTAAAAGGGTTAATGATATTTAATCTTTAAATTATTAAGACCAAGTATGATACTTGCATGCCTTGCCCATTGAATGAAGTGTCCTGATGCAGTTAGTTCAGGCTCCAGTTGATCTTGCTGGATGCTGTATTGATGAAAGAGAAAACCAGTTTGATGCAGAGGTCTTTGATGAAAGGAAAGACTATGCCGCAGCCTGGCTCAAGCAAAAACTAATGGTCAGGATATAAAAAATGCAGCTCATAGATACTGAAAACAGATACATGTGATTTTGATTAAAAGAGTGACTCATTAATTTAAATGTGCACAGATTAGTATATATACAAGCATAAAACATTAAAGATAAAATAGCATGGGGAATATTGTATACATATATATTGTATATTGTATCCAGTAAGCATGGGGAGCAGAGCCAGCTAGTGCAACAGAACTTTCTTCTACTAAGAAATTGTGTGTATTCAATAGTTAGACACTGACATTAATACTTGAAAAAGAACATGGAATTAATACGTTCTTAAAAGAGATGATCATGTTTAAAATGTCTTACCTATAATGCATAGAATAGTACATATACAGAAAGATCAGTCTTTTATTATTAATGTGTTCTCTTTACCCCATGCCTTGTGTTATGTTTGTATTTGTTTCATGCAGCCCAGCCTTCCCCTTCTCCTCCTCCTGTGCACCTACTCTTTAACCTTTGACCTCATAGAGACATCATGTTGACCTCTGGCCCTCATATATA
>JAZGTJ010001069.1:5255-35817 GCA_036877575.1 Botia almorhae | reverse complement strand
ATATCTCTCTCTTTAGACCAGCTGTGTTTTTTTTTCCCAAGCCACTTCCCTTTCCAAAACAGAAAGTTGCTCTTTTATGTGATCATCCTCCTTCAACACCAGCTGCATTCTTAGTACCCTTACAGGAGGGAGGTGTTTCTGACTCACCTGTCCTCGTTTTGCTCTTCTCCTACCCAAACCCTCACTCTTTCTTTTTGCTTGAGGTCTGTTTATGTACTCGTGTAACTCTTTCTTTGACCTATCTCATTTCACAGTCTTGGCATGCAGGGCCCAAAAGTAATTTTGCCACACCTGTCAATGGTGGGTAGAATAAAAAAAATTTTATATGAATTATTTCATTTATAACTTTAGGTTGCCAACTTGGTTGTATTTACTCAAAGCCAATTATTATTTGAATTTGGTGCTTGATGAGTATTAATTTTGGATCCTGTCTGCATGTATGCAGGGCATATAGCATGAATGCTATTCCGTGGAGTTTTGGACAAAGCTGTAACTTGAAGGGCTCTAAATTGAGACACAATACATTTACATGGCTTATTCAAAAACTAAAATTTTTGTAAAGGTAACTTTATCTTATACCTCTATTTGCAAGTGATGTGCAAGTATTGGTTGGTTTTTGCTTAGCTGTTAATCCTGGTCTTAATGCCATGTAATGATCATCCTTGAGTAATGCCCTTGAAATACAATATACATTTTTAGCATGATGTTTGTAAGTGAAACTTTCATAGCAACAAGAAAACTGCATGAAGCACAAAAGTATTTTTTATTATCTAATATATGATGCCCGCCATTAAGTATTGGGACAGTAAAGAAAAAATACTCATGTCATGTCATGTCATGAGTCAGCTTCCTCGTCTTCATCTTGGTTTATGTATATTCTCACCAAACACAAAACTGAGACTGCAGAAGCGATGGCTCATACTACACAATAGCTGCAATAGCTCACATTGGCTGAAACTCTGCTGTTCTTCTAAATTGGTAAAAAAAAGAAACATTTAAACGTAGAAACAGCCAAATAACAAAATTTTACATTCTGTATGTTTGCCTGATATTCATCTTTTAATCATTAAAGATTTCTTGACTCAACGGCAAACAATACACCTTAAAAAATGTTAACAAAATTGTGGAAAAAATATGAGATAAATTGTGAAGATTGGAAATCTTTAAATAATTATTTATTTTTAATAAAAATAATTTGATACATTTTGACCTTTTCTGCTAACAGACTGTTAGCTTACAATTTAAGTTGCCTGTCTTTTTGTCCTGTAATATTATTCAACCTTATATTTTGTTTATTTTAAATAAATAACTTAGCAATTCACTTTACCTTTTTCTCCAACTTTAGTTCATAGTAAACAGGAGAGAAGAAATGGATTAGTCAGCAAGATGTGCTGTTTATGTCAAAAATGTTGTTTTTGAACACTGCACATACTTCTTTTGCTTTTGAAATGTTTCTTTTTGGTTCAGACAAACAGAGAGTCTAAACTTTTTTCATTGGTTGAGCCAGTATTGCTGTGTGAGGCTGACTGGAACAGGTAAATCAGAGCAGTGTTATGATGGTACCACAAAACCACAGTGTTTAGGATTTTTTAGAGAAATCAATGATAAATATCCTAATAGCATATTCTGCATATTGATTTTATGTGGGGAAAAGATTAAATATTTTTTTTAATTATACGCTTTGCCTTAGATGAGCTTTTATAAGTGGACTGTGTAATTTAACATTTGTTAAGCAGAATTTGGGATGGGTTTGGATTTGGTTTTGCAGTTTTCCCATAATCTACATTTACTAGTTAGAATAGTCTACCCAAAACCAAAATCCTTGCATCATTTACTCATCCTCATGCTATTCCAAATATATACATGACTTCCTTTTTCAACTAAACATACAGTAAACATGGATTTTTATAAACAAATGCTGTCTCTTCACTCACGTAATAGTAAAAGGGACCCAAAATGTTGGCCATTCAACAATCCATAATAAAAGAAATCCAAATGACTCCATTGGAATAATAAATGTCTTCTAAATTAAAACAATAGGTGTCTGTAAGAAAATGATTTATTTAGCAAAATCAAAATCAAGACAAACACATTACCATATTTAATTTTGTGGAATAAGTGTTTGTTTTGTTTTCACTAAATAAGTGAAACTAAAAAACTGTTTTCTTTGTTAAATATAGTTTAATTTTAAATATAATATCATACCTGTATGTTTATTCTTTCATCCAGGTCAGCGTCATTGCACATCAGGAGAACGGTGTATAGTATCCAGAGTTTGTGTTTGTATTTGTGTCCTATATGCCTACCTGGGGAGAATAGGTTTGGAGTGGGTTCTATGATTTTATTGTAGCCTTTGGTATTGTTTTATTATGTTGTTTAACAATTAAAGAAAAATAACTCAATATAACATTTGTTAGTAATAGACAGACAATGGTGTATTGCGATCAAATCTTGTCTAATACCTATAATTTTACTTCAGAAGACATTTACTAATACACTTGAGTCATTTGGATTAATTTTATGATGCCTTGTGCTTTTTGGATTGTCAACATTTTGTGAATCTTGTTATTTTTCACTCCCATAATATGAGACTACAGAGCTGTGTTTATCTTAAAGAAGTCATACATCTTATCTAGAATGGCAAGAGGATGAATAAATGATAAGAGAACTTTGTTTTTGGTGAAATGTTCCTTTAGATTTAATTATTTATTATTTCTTTTTTTGAACATTTTGTGCAAGATATTTTCTCTTCCTGGTGAACAATGGTTTATGAGAATAGTATATATATAGTATATCATTACTAATTGCTTGCATGCATGTTTCCAGCCTGATAGAAGCCAACATGTCATGAATGTCATTAGAGAATGAGACCATATAAGAAAAAGCATGTATGCGTGTTCAGGGTGCTCTGCCCAGACTCAACTCTGTGGGAGTGTCTTTTACATTTTAGTTGGTGACAATCCATTTTTTTTACCCCTTTACCTCTTTGTGATAAATAGTGGTACACTGCACTCTTGTTGCTATTGCCACTGCCTGTGCTCTTGCTGCTGGCCCAAAACTGCTGTAAGTGACGTTGGCCATCTTGCTAACTTTCTCTAGACATAGCAAATACATTACACCACACTATCTGCCCTCTGTAGAAGCGTCAAAAAAGTAAAAAAAACAGTGATAAACAGCAGCATTTCACAAAATGTTTCACAGAGGAAAGCGAAGAAAGCTCCAACTTTTCTGATTGGCGAACTCATATAGAGCCTTGGTCTGTTAAATGTGATTAAAATGATTTTAATAGATTAAAATGTGACAATATTTCTCAGTGAGTTAAAAGGTTGTTGCGATATCAGTATGACTGAGTGTAAGGGTGAAATTAGATTTGAAGATGCCCCCTCCACTTTAAAATAATTTGAGTGGCGATCATGTGAAATCGTATAGGGGAGAAGCAGGTCGTTCTTTTTACAGTGCTTGCATATTGTTCTGTCTTTTAATGCAAATGATAATTAATACTCAGATATGTATTGCATTTTACATTTAACAAGTTAAATTTATTACAAGATTAGTTAAAACATTTTTCCTGTTGTTTATTTCATTCTTAAAGATATCTTTAAAATAGTTCAAAAATATTGTCTCGTTCTTGTGAACCCAGTCTTGTGTATCGTATTGGCACAGCTCTATCTTTTATGGTATTCCAATAAATCACTTACAACAGCTTTAACTGTCATGCAACAACTTTAAATTATTTTCTTTATTGCCTGTTTGTTTTCCAAACAAACATAATTTGGGCTTGCTCAAAGTCATTTGGGCTTGCTCACCAGTCTTCCTTCCCTCATCCCCTCATGGAGTACATCCCTCCTGGGGTCATATGTGTAATTGAGAGGGGCACAGTGGGGGGCCTGTATTAGTGTGCCTCTCTCTGTGCCCCTCCAGGTTATGGGCTAATTGTACAGGAGGAACTAGTCTCACCGGCCTCAATGCAGTACAGTCTGCCTTCACCTTTGGGCAATGATCCCTACTGGCAGGAAGTATCGAGCATGGAGTGTGCACCCATTGCCACCACAGAGGAAGACACACTTATGGAGATGTCTGAGGTACAGGTTTGTTCCTCAGGCAACAGTTCTTCTATTGTGGCTGTGGAGGACTCCTCACTGCAATGCAGCAATGCTGATGACTCTGAGGCGCTTCTGAAAAGGAGTCTGAGCCACTCCAGGAGTGGGATACCTGGTGAATATGGACCATTGGGGATTTCTGGTCAGGGAGCATTAAGTGGTTTCATGGAGCTTCTTGAGGACAAATCCATTGGGGCAAACTTGGATTACAGTGTTGCGGGGATGCAGTGCCAGAGAGAAGGGGTCAACATCAATGCTCTGGACAGAGGTCAGGGGTTGAAAAGGACAGAAGGGGCTGTAGGGGAAGTCAACATCAATAAAGACAGTTCCAGTGCAGGGTTAGGAGAAGGAGGAGTCAGCACAAGCTTAGAAGATAGCCTATGTCTCATTTCAGGTCAACAGCGGATATTTGCTCAAATGACTGACTCATCTGGGCTAAGAAGACGAGCCGATCTTGTTGATGACAGGTGAGTCATATGAT
This sequence comes from Botia almorhae, assembly GCA_036877575.1. NCBI lineage: Eukaryota > Metazoa > Chordata > Actinopteri > Cypriniformes > Botiidae > Botia > Botia almorhae. The sequence goes on along the minus strand of JAZGTJ010001069.1, from coordinate 31,236 downwards.
TTTGTTAACCAATAGAGACTTGGATGATAAATTCTGTATGCCTCAAGAAGTAGGCAGATATTTTTTTTCATTAATGTGTTCAATGCTGCCAGTCCATGTCTGTTAGCTTTAAAGTCTTTATGCTAGAGTACTCCTAAGATTTTATAAAATAACTTTCAGCAGATGTGTAATTCCAACCTTTATTTCTGTTGCTGAAGAAACAGTTTCTTTAAACAAGTCTAAGATAGTTTTCCAGTTAGATTGGTTAACAGGATAAGAATTTAAGAATAAGAATTTCACTTTCCCCTTTAAATTAAACCCCTTTACCATTCCCCTATAAAACCCACCTTCCTCCTACTAGAAATAGTAAGAAGCAAATCAGGATTTATCTATGTTTGGTTTCAGTAATTTCCATGCTTTATTTACTTACCCAACCATGGGTTCTGAGGAATTTATTTACTGCCATTTATTTATTGCCATTTATTGCTTTCAATCAAGGAACTAGCTGTCAAGTGTGGCTTTGACAGGCTGAAAAGCAAACTAAAGACTATTGACTATACAGTATAGACAAGGGATGAGCTCTTCAAAATTTTCTTCCCTAGTTTGCTGTTTAATGAGAAATATGTCAACACAGTAGAGAAAACTGTTTATCCAACTATTTTATGTAAATAAAGACTTGCATGGCCTGTGTTTACTTCTTAGTTCATTTCACTAACCTTCTTAGTCATTACCAATTATGATTTTCTTATCTTAATCCTTAGGTTAGATGGTGGGTCCTTCTTGTCTTACCTACAGGATCAAAGAAGTCCTGTTTGGCACTTGGCCCCAGAACCAACGCAGAACAGGGTGGGGTCTCTACAATGCAGTCCTAGGCAGGCTATAGAATCTATGATGTCATCAGTACGAGCTGCGGTGGATTGTGATTCTAAACAGTCTAGCCTAACCCAAGAAGCCTTAATTGAACCGGTGCGGGACATTGGCCATTCTGAGATTATCCACGGGCGTTATCCGGGAACTCAGCCGTTTGAGAAAGGACTAGGCTTCCCGCACAGAATATCAAACATTCAGGGTTGGGAGAACATGCATCTAAGAGGGCCGGTAAGAATTGGAAAGACAGTTAAAAACTTAATATCATATTTTATTTCATATGCATTATCACATTTCCAACACCTGCTGTTTGAAATGCAATCCCCATTTCAATAAAGGGATTCCCCATAGCATCAGTAGCTGATGCTATGGAGAATCCCTTTTTTTTAGAATTTCCTGAAATCTTATTAAATAACAGCAGTAAAAAAACTGGCCAATGTCGTCTGCATATGGAAATTGCATGCAAATACTGACAGGTTCACCACACAGTATATAATGCACTGCATAATGATATTACCTCAGAATCTTTCTTCTTGACTCACACAAGCACTGCATTGCCTGCCTCACCCACACTGAGGTGGTGCTTACCGTGTCCAATTGCACACACTGTGAGGAACTTCCAGTGCCACCAGTGCACCGCTGGTGGGTCAGCTTCCCCCGCATGGGGACAGTGACAACCCGGATTTGAGCAGGTGTTCTCTCCTGTCTCCCTGCTCTCCAGTCCTCATTACAGAAGAGGAGGACAAGGATTCTATATCTCTGGTTGCCTCTGAGAAAGGTCGGAGGTTCAGACGGAAAGAGAAGCCTACCGACCTGTTGACAGTGCTCCAAGAGGAACTCGTCTGGATCCAAAGCCGTGGATCCCTCTTCAGCTTTGCACACCATGATCGTCCTTCAGGTTTTCCAGGCACAACTTTTAAAGACACTGGATAACTGGAGACTCAAGCCCTGAGGTGCTCCATGATGTCAGGGCAGCTACTGACTTCGCTCTCATGGCCACAAAGAAGACGGCCCAAGCCATTGGCCGCAGCATGGGGTTTCTGGTGGTTTTGCACCGCCACTTATTACTCACGTTGACAGACATGACAGAGGCGGAGAAAAGGGCCCTTCTAAGCGCTCCGATCTCTCCCTCTGGCCTGTTTGCTGACGCTGTGGAGTCTTCACAGAGGGACGCTCCAGCCATGAGCCACTTTATCTTGAGATGCTCCACTTCTGGCTCTTCTTCTGCTCAGCGCCTTTCCCCTCTTAGAGACAGCAAGGTGCGCATGTTGAATTGTCTAGATGACTGGTTGATACTGGCCTATTCACAGAATGCGCTAAGCAGTCAATTGGATTTGATTCTTCAACATCTCCGTACCCTGGGGATAAGAGAGAACACGCAGAAGAGTGCATTGGTCCCGAACTGATCTATAACGTATCTAGGGGTGTGCTTAGATTCGGTTGCAATGCCAGCTCGCTTGTCAGAGGATCGCATACAGAGTATTTAGCCCGCTCTGCGCTCATTCAGGCTTGGCCGCTCACTTGCCCTGAGGCAGTTTCAGAGGCTCCTGGGTTTGATGGTTGCGGCGACACTGGTTTACCAGCTTGGTCTTCTTCTTATGCGACCCCTGCAATTGTTGCTGAATGCTCATGTTCCACAGAGAACGTGGATCAGAGGCAGCCTGCGTGCGACCCTGATCTATACAGCCGAAGCGTTCTGCTAAGTTTGATAACCAGATGGAGAGTGGTTACGACGGATGCGTCGACCACAGGGTGGGGGGCAATATGCGAAGGCACCCACCTTCTAGACGGAGGAGGAAAGGAATTGGCATATAAACCGGCTAGAGCTGAATGTTTTTTCTTGCCCTGAGAGCTTTTCTTAGTCTTTTGGAGAATCATCCTGTACTAATTTGCACTGACAACATTTCTGTGGTTTCATACATAAACTGTCAAGGGGGAATACGATCCAGAACCTTGTTCAAATTGGCAGTGAACCTGCTGTGTTGGGCGGATCGCCACCTCCTATCACCACATCCCTGATTGCTGAAACTGCGGAGCAGACATTCTCTCAAGGCATGGTTGGTGTGGGGGTATTGCTCTCGTTTCCTCAAGTGAAAATTTTGCCTACAGTTTTATGCACTGGCTGACCCAGCCTTGGTTTCCCGATCTGACCGTCATGCTGGTGACCCCACCTTGGCTGATTTTACTGAGATGAGACCTGCTGTCTCAGGCCAATGGTTCGATATGGCATCCCAGCCCGGAGCTTTCAGGTTCAGGGGCGAGATGTTCTGTACACACTCGCAGAGGCTTGTTCATCTTCTACCAGGCGTCTGTACGCTCTGAAATGGGCAGTTTTCATTAGATGGTGTGGGGAGCATAGCGCAAACCTGGAGTGCTGTCCTGTGTCTGATATTTTATCATTTCTGCAGCATAGAATGGAAGCGGACAGCTCACCTTCCACTTTGAAGGTTTATGTGGCCGCAATAGCGTCTTTTCATTCCCCTATTAATGGGCAAATCAGTAGGCAGACATGATCTGGTGGTCAGATTTTTGAGGGGCCCTCCCTTTATACTGCCATGGGACTTGACCTTGGTGCTAAGAGCAATTCTGACGCCACCATTTGAGCCGCTAGATTCAGCACCTTTTAGAGAGCTATCTCTAAAAACAGCTCTTCTTCTCACTTTGGCTACGGGAAAGCGTTTGTTCGATTTGAAAGCGCTCTCAGTCAGCGCTGACTGTATGCAGCTTGAACCTAATGACTGTAGACAAAAAGCAAACTAGTGCATAAATCACTGTTTACGCCATTTCAGGCTCAGGTCATTAGTATTCTGGTATTCTGGCTCAGAATACTTTTGCCAGATTCTACCATATGGATGTATCATCTTTGGTCTCCTAAGTGGTTTCAGTGAGTGGGAATCTCACAGCTAACTCTAACACTTAAACGTTTGGGGTTATATGTTTCACTTATATATGTCGTTAGGCTTGTTGTGTTTCGGCGGATTTCGCTGCCTTTCTCTATTGCTGCTGTGTTTGCATTAGCCTCTGGGGCACAGTTGGTCACCACAGTCTTGCTGTTATGCTGTGCTTGGGCATGTGTGGGATAATCATCATTTTTATTGCCCCTCTTGCTGCTTATATTCTATTGTTAGGACCCGGCGAGGCTGTGTTCTCTATTTTATGCATTACGTTATATTCCTGCTTACTGCCCTGTTGGCGCAAGGGTGATTGTGGAGCTGCTTCTAGGTATGCAAATTTCTCATAGCCTGTGAGTCAACTACCGTTTGGCCTGCTTCCTTATACGGATGTTGGCGGCCTCTTATTGGGTGTTGTGTACCGTTTGATCCTATCCTAGCTCAGCCTAGTCGGGCTGATCCGTTTGTGCTCACGGTGTGATTGCACACAATTCCCTATAGCGTCAGCTACTGACGCAATGTCGAATAAACCGCTCTCGAAAGGGAACATCTCCGGTTACTATCGTAACCTCGGTTCCCTGAGAGACGGGAACGAGACACTGCATAAGCTGCCATGCTTGCATCTCAGATCAGATTGTGTTCAGTCTTAAGATTCTGAGGTAAAGTTGTTATGCAGTGCAATATATACTGCGCAGGACCCTGTCAGTATTTACATGTGACCGTGACCAATTTTTTTTACTGGTGTTATTCAATAAGATTTCAGGAAATTTGGAGAAAGGGATTCCCCATAGGGTTAGGGTCAGCTATTGATGCAATGTCTCATTACTATCTCTCAAGAAACCAAGGTTATGATAGTAACCGGAGACGTTTCAGTGTTAACTTTACCTCAAGAAATTTAGTCCTAAATCATGTATTGAGATTGATGATATCTGTATATATGATATATTGATGATAACCATTCATGTATCTAAGAACAGGCTCTACAAAATTCTTTAAAATCTGGATGCACTTGTCCAAACATAAAATAATTTACATCTAATTTATATGAGTAAATGTAATTTACATTTAATTTAATTTTATTTATATAGCGCTTTTTACATTTACATTGCTTCAAAGCAACTTTACATAAAAAAACAAAGAATAATAATAAACACAGAACAAATTAGCATAGAATACATACATACATAAAACATATACAATAAAATATTAGACGCTTATAATTTACAAAACCCTAGGCAAGTTGACGTCAGCCATCTCCCAGCAAGCAAGCCAACAGGGCAACAGTGGCAAGGAACCAAAACTCCAATAATATATGGATGGAGAGAAAAACCTTGGAAGTAGCCAGGCTCGTACAAGAGGGCCAGTTCTCCTTTGGCACGTTTAAAGCTGTAATTTGTAACTATCTTAGATACAAACAGAGTTGGTAATGATTTATAGTTATTTATTGATGAAAAACTGATGGTTTCATTTATGCTGATGGTTTTAATTACATCTGATATGTCGGGCACTGAGAATTCGTGTCAACAAAAAACGGTGAGGCAAAATGTTACTAATTGCAGCCATAACATCACACTGCTGTGACTAAGCAGGGAACAAGATATAGAAACTAACTCAGCTTAAAGTAGGCATGTATATAATGGTAGGTTTACTAAAGAAGTCTATTAAATCCTAATTATCTGTCTCAGGGGTCATTTCATCCAGTCCCCCACCATCTGGTCTCAGAGTTTGGATCCAGCTGACTACAGAACCTTAGGGAATGAAAGACAAACTGAATTAGTGTGGAGCCAGCACATCTGTTTTTGTGGGAAGTGTCCATGGTTCCAGTTTACCTAATCAATGCAGCCTTAAAATTCTTAAAGGATTTGAGTAATAAATCCATAGGACTATGTGTAGGCTAGATTAAAGAGGTGTGTCTTTAATCAAGATTGAAACTGACATAATGTATGTTCCGGACAACACTGGAAAGACTATTCCAAAGTTTGGGTGCCAAATACGAGAAGGATCTTCCACCAGCACTTTTTTTAAATTCTGGGTACTAACAGTTGGCCAGAATTTTCAGATCACAGTGAACGAGAAGGACTATAATAGGAGAGGAGCTCGCTTAAGTATTGAGGAGCTAAATCATTCAGGGCCTTGTAGGTAATCAGCAAGATTTTTAGGATGCTTAATAGGCAACCAGTATAGAGTTGACAAAACTGGGCTTATATGGTCATACTTGTTTGTTCTTGTGAAAGCTCTGGCTGCTGCATTCTAAATCATCTGGAGTTTTTGGATTAATTTTGCAGCGCAGCCACAAAGTAGGGCGTTGCAATAATCAAGACTTGATGTCATAAATGCATTGCAATTTTGTGTCTGGCTTCGAGAGCATGTGTCGTAGTTTTGATATATTTTTAAGCTGAAAAAATGCAGTTTTACAAATATTGGAACTTCATGTCTCTTAATAATTGCTCCCAGATGTAGCATATACCGGGTGAAATATAGGGTCCCAAGCACTAAGCCCTGCGGTACTCCATATTGGGCTTACGATTAGTATGACCTTTATGACCTTTTCACTCACAGCAACAAACTGGAATCAGTCAGATAAATATGACTTAAACCATGCCAGTGCAGTTCCATTTATGCCAACATAATTTTCAAGCCTATTTAGTAGAATTCTGTGGTCAATAGTGTCAAAGGCTGCATTCAGATGCAGCAACAATCAGCTGAAAAAAGTAGATTATTAGTCACTCCGATGTGAGCAGTCTCTGTACCATGATATGGTCTGAATCCTGACTGGATTATGATATTATGATATTGACAACTATCAAAAGCAGATGACACTTTATCTTTGGTTAATTTAGCCACTGTTAATTTAGTGTCAAATCTAGGGTTGTGTTTATTTTCTTTTAAAAGAGTTGAAACATAAGCAGATCTGGAGCTTTTTAAGGCCTTTTAATAATTTGAAACATTCTCCTTTCATGCTATCTGAAATACCTCCAGTTTTGTTTGCTTCCAGTTGCGTTCCATTATCCGGGCTACTCTTTTCAGAGGGTATGCTCGTTATACCACGGCATTGGACTACTGTCCCTTATCTTTTTTAACCGTAGAGGAGCAACTATGTCTAAGGTTTTAGAAAATAGGGAGTTAACATTTCTTATTTTGATTGACATCAGAGTCAATCAAAATTGAGCTAAATGTAAAATAGGGTATCATACAAATATTTCATTGTTTTATTGACAACATTATATTGAATCTATTAGTCAACTCTTCTTAAGTACGGCATATAATTGGATGATAGATACTTGATAACTTGTTAAAGCATTTTCCAGACAGCTAATAAGTCTAATGGGCTGTATCCAGATAATTGTCCATTATTTAAATATGTTTGTTTTTGCTTACTGTTGTTTTTGCACACACACAAAACTGCAGAAGTTTAATCAATAGTTTTCAAAAACACCAAGGTGTAACGAAGAGTCAGAGGCACTGGGATCAATTTGCAGCTTTTATGTAGAATAGTAAACAGGCAGCGTCGAGAGCCAACAAACAGCAACAGCAGGGACAAGGCAAACAATCAAAAACAATCCAAATGGTAACAACAGGTAGGCAAGAACACAGGGAAAATGCTCAGTAATGATAGCTGGGGCAAATAAAGCCTTTGCAAGGAGTATGCGTGTGTATGGCTTAATATACAGGGTAGAGGTGCAGGTGTGTAGCATGGGTGTGGTCAATCCCAGGTATGAGGCATGCTGTAAAAGGAGGTCCGGATAAAACTGGTTACTATTCAGGTGATGAGTCCCTCTGATGGTGTGGAGGAGGCATCACGGGAGCCTCCTCTGGAACACCAGGAGTGTATTGTGACATGCGGCAGATGACAAATAAAAATACATTTCTTGGTCTGGATAACATGTAGAACAAGTTTATCATTTACAAAAGAAAATAAAACAAATTAGCATTTACAAATACGGCTGCCTACGTAACAACAAAGTGGGCTGAAAATATGTGAACTAACATTTTAATAATTGCCATACTAAATTATATTTTCTTTCCCTTAACCTTTTTTGCACTTTTACATTTTCATTAAAACATTTTACTATGTTGTCTTAACAATGCCAACATACTGTTGTGGTATTTAGCTTATTAGTAGTGCTTGCAAAGCAAGGCATCACTATTACTCTCTTGCATACTTCTTCTGGACAAAACTTCGGTACGTAACTTGTGCCACCCTGTTAGTCCTAGACCATGAGTAAATCAAATTGGCTGGCTTATAGAGGACAGGTGTGCTGTAATTTTATAAGCATTCAGGTGTACAATGTTTTTAGAGTGTACGAACATGTGGGTGAAAAATTCCATATACTTAAAATTGGGCAGATCTTTGTGATGTCATAGCTCTGCATAAGAATGTTGTAGAGATTTGGAGGTCGGTTCATATTGCTTGTGTTATCAAGAAGCAACAAATGGTTATATGTCAATTTCAAAGTCATTCCCTAGCAACCAGTTACAGTACCCTAGCAACCACCCCATTGATGTTCTATGGAAATGGTGAGAAGCATCAAAACATTGTAGAGGGAAGTGGGTGGTCTCATTTGACTCAGATTGGCAAGTAGTCTTTAATTATCACAATGGAAACTACCCTAGCAGTCAACATAAATTGGCCATATCTAAGCATCAGAGTATCATAAAGATATCGGAGTTCACACTTTTAATTTAGACATGCATCAGTTTATTAGTTTTACACTGTTAACTGCATAGCTACATCCTAACAGCCATGTAATCAAATGAATAAGCCATGTTTTAGCATTAGAACATTGTAAAGACATGTGGGTGGGATTATTTGACTGGGGCTGTCAGTGGGCTTTAGATATTGCCCTGGCAACGTCCTAGCCACACCCTAGTAACCATTTAGAGCACCATTATGGCAACTTCATTGCATCATAAATAATCCATATTTCAATATATATATCAGGATAAACATGTTAGCATTATCCTACATCATGCTAAATTTTGCTAAAAAATGCTAGCTTCCAGCTTACATTATGCTATCATTATACTACTTCTAGCATTATGCTGATTTATGCTAAAACGTGTTAGCATCATGTTAATTGACAGTAAAACATGCCACCATAATGCTAATTGATGTTAAAATGTGCTAACATTATCTAAAACATGTTAGCATCATGCTAAAACATGCTAGCAACATGTTTATTCTTGGCAAATCATGCTAACATGTTAATTCATGAACAGTGCATAGCAACTGCATAGCAACATTACCGCAAGCACCATGAGTATCTTAGCAACCACATAACAACAACCTAATAACCACCAAGGGTACCCTAGCAACACACTAGCAACTACCCCTGGTACCTTAGTAACAGTCTAGAAACCACCCTAAGTGCCTTATCAACAGCCAAACACCACCCCAAGTACCTTACAAAGTGCATAGCAACACCCTAGCAACCACCCCAGGAACTTTGGCAATGTTATAAGAAAAGTTATAGCAACAAACTAACAATGACCCCAACTTCTTAAGCAACAGCTTAGGAACCATCCCAAGTACCATCATGTTAAAATGTGTTAATGTCATGCCATCTAATGGTAATAATTGTTAACATCAAGTTAAAACATGCTATCATCTTGCTTCAACATGTTAACATCATGTTAAAATGTGCTAGTATCCTGTTACAATGAGTAAGCATCATGTTAAATGTTAAAACACGTTTAATTGATGTAAAAATGTTTTGCTTCATGTAAAAAATATATTTAGCATCATGCTACAACATGCTAAAATTACACTATATTATGTTAAAACGTTAACAACATACTAAAACATGTTAAACTTTTTATCAAACCTAAAATATTTGAAACACTTTTCAGGCCGGGCTTCAAGCCAACATGATGTTTGTCCCTGAACTTTACTATCTAATTATGCTTATTTCTCCTTTTGGACAGTTGCGGTGTCCTAACAGTATACCAAATGTCCAGTTTTATTACATTTTGGTTGCCACAACACTAGGTTAAACCACCGCACACAGGCACACACATACAGAAACAGTCCCTAGATGGTCACAGCCTGTTGATTTCCAAATATAGATTCTGTGTTGATGCATCTAAATGACTGCTGCTATTATAGTAGCAAACACATGTGGGGGTGGGTGAAGGATTGGTGTAGGGGTCTAGGGGATGCTGGTGTTGTATGGATTTGAAAGACATTACAGTAAGGTCATTAATTGGTCTCTCAAGACCCACAAGGATATTATTGATTTAGAACATGGTGCTTGCTTACAGTTTAAATAAAATGATAAATTATTATCTTTTTGCAATACAAAAAAAATGAAATTATGTTGATAACCACAAAAGATACCTTTGAATTGGGCCTCAGTTTGTAAAAATTGTACAAAAAATAATGTAGGCAGAAATGTATTTAGGTATATAACATATTACATTTTAGCTAATATTCTAAACAGGGAAAGTAAATTTTACTATTTGTTAATAACTTTTGCTTTTTAATTTTTTTTAGATATAATACAGCATGTCACATTACGACATACTAAATTATGAAAAGGAAGAGCATTTATGATGTTCAACAATAGTTGATGAGTGTAATTCTCTAATATAACATGTAATCCCAGGAAGACACTTGTTTAAATATCTTGTGTAAAATGTTATTTAAAGTGTTGGCAGCTGCATGTGTGGACTGGCAAATTCAGAGCCAGAACAAGAGAGTAGTCCTCACATTGCTGATATTTAAAGCATACAGATCACATGTGCAATTGGACACCTGTAAAAGAGGAGATGAATTTGGAAGGAGAAAAAGAGTACACTCAGTAAAGGAGGCTAAAGCCAACAACATTCGCAACACAGCTGACCACAAGAAGAAATGAGAGACAGAGAGGATTGGGATTGCAATTTGCCTGATTTCTTCAAATAAAAACGTTGTAGGCTTTGAAGTGGAAGGTCAAAAGGGGGTAACATCCTCCCCCAAATCTCTGAACCTCATCATATCTCTGTAGTGTGTTAGTAGGTTTGTGCACTTGTAACACACAGTCACTACCATGTGGGCGATGGTGACTGAGTTGCTCTTTAGCTTTGTGCTGTTGGCCTTTTTGGTGATCAGCTGCCAAAATGTCCTGCATATTGCCAGCAGCTTCGTCCGATCTGTTCTGGCTTGCATTCACTATCAACTGGATTATGAACTGGGTGAGGATGAAGGTGTGGCTGATGAAGAGGAAAATGTCACTACGCGTGTGGTGCGACGCAGGGTTATTCTGAAGGTACCTATGAAGGAAGAGAAAGAATAGAAAGAGGGAAGGGAGGTTAAAATAAAGAGCAGTTATGCTAAAACACATAGAGAAATATCAATAGTGGAAGTTAAGACTTTTACTGTATATCATGTACGTGTCTGAATGTGTTTGTTGTGAAGAATTTTAGTAGCACCGGAGGGTTTTATTTCAGTTTATTTCTGGAATAATAAACTTCCTTCTTAGTGTGCAAAAGTGAGAGTAACCTTTGAAAATAGTATGACAATAGGTTTGTAATTACAATTGGTAAAAGTATGTGATTGAGTTTTTAGGGAATATAAAATCAAAAAGCATGACAACACTAGATGTTAAAAGGTTTAAAAATAATGATTTAAAAATATCTGTCTAGATGTAGGGTACATAATGGAACATGTTTAAAGTAATTATTGTCTTATTTTATTTAGGGTGATGAGGCAGAGGCTCTTTCAGGAGAACACGTGAGCGAGGAGCAGTTTACAGATGAGCATGGCAACATTGTAACCAAAAAGGTCAGCTATATGACTCTCATTGTTTGCTCTACACCTGCAGCAAAGTCATCTGGGACTCATTAGCATGTAGAAGGCATTTCAGAGGCCCACATAGAGACACTCCAGCTCTAAAAATTTTTTATCAGTGGTGCTTTTTCAGTATTCCAAACAATAGGCAGTAAAACTATACTTTACAGTAAGTAAACTGTACTGTTACAGTATATCTTAATTTGACCTAACATTTTATGTATCTCTGATGACTAATATATATCAACTATATGTCAACTAACTCTCATTAAAGTATTAGTAAACTGATAGGTTAGTGTTACTATATAAGTTACTTATAGTCAATAATATGTCTGTTTTGGGAAAATTAAAATAGTGTTAAGGTATCAAGTTAAGCAGGTATTAAGCAAACAGTCTAATAATACTTCAATTACTGGTAGTTGATAAGTATTTGCAAATAGGGCTGGGTAAAAAAATATAAATTCTCCAATTTTTATTATTTAATCTTAAATTTAATGAAATAATTTTGAATAATAAAATCCCTTAATTGATAGATATTTCAGATCCTGTGCATCACACTTGCGCACAAACTGCAACAGACTGGGCTATACTGAGGCGGACACTGATGCGTGCAAACTTTCCCTGGGTTTGCACTGACTGTAAATGGACAAATCCCAAAGTTATGTCAAAAAGCCCTTCTTACATTAATTTAGCTAACACTTTAATCCAAACCAATTTACAAAAAGAGAGAGCATTTGACATTTTGCTCAGGAACCAACAAACCTACAAGCCTAGTCTACAAAGCTACATTTGCAAGCAGGAATGTCCTGCTGGGGACAGGATGAACAGTAGAAGACAGATTTTTTTTAACAGTGTTAAACATCCGAGCATTAGGGATTAGGAACAGAAAAAAGTAAATTAGGGATTATACATGTGTCTGCAAAACAGGTGTATTTTAAGTTACTTGAAGGTTGCGATGGTCTCAATAGATTGTGTGGAGGATGGCAGCTCATTTTACCAGGAAGGAATAGAATAGGTAAATGTTTTAGAGATTGATCTGCTACAGAACAATCAGGCATCGCTCATTTACAAAACGTAGTTAACAGGAGGTCATATATCTGAAGAAGTGAGCTGAGGTAGGAGGGTAACGTTCTGCTGACTGTGCTGAAGGCTAGGATTTAAATTTGATGCAGGTGGCTACAGCCACTAGAATAAGATCAGCAGAGTAAGATCAGGAGGGGCGTTACTTGGGATCTTTTCAGTTGATTAAGAAACATACATGTTGCAATATTCTGAATCATTTGCAATGGTTTAGTTGCATTTGCTGGAAGGTCAGCCAGTAGGCACTGCAGTAGTCCAGCCTTGATATAACGGGTGCTTGGACTAGGAGCTGTCTTGCGTGTTCAGACAGGAAAGGTCTGATTTTTCTGATTTTGTAGAGCACATACCTGCAAGACCAAGAGTTAGTTGCAATGTGAGTTGTGAATTTTAGTTGGCCACCCAGATTTTCCTAGTGGACCGAGTAGTTATGAGAGTTGACCCCAGTTGGACTGTAAAGTTGTTTTCTAATGATGGGTTATCCCAGATTACCAGGAGTTTTGTCTTGCTGAGGTTGATCTGAAATTGTCATTCCTTCATTTAGGCTGAGATGTCTAACAGACAAGCAGATATCTGAGTGGAGATGGTAGCATCATCAGGCTGGAATGACAAGTAAAGCTGTGTCATCTGCGTAGCAATGGTGTCAGAAACGATGTGCATTAATGAATGAACACATAGAAACTGTGTATATTAAGAAGAGGAGAGGAACAAGAACTGATACCAGAGTATTATGATGACATGAAGGTAATGAGGGGTTAGGGATGTGCTTTGTTGAGAATTGGTTGCTCATGGCTGCCACCTTATCTGTGAGGAAATTTGCAAGGTCATTGGCAGTCAGCTATGTAGTTAAGGAGGTGGAAGAGGACTGGGTTGCACTGGCAGCACTGAGTGATGAGAACAGGGTTATAGCAAAAACCATGCATGTAAAGTAAGTGGGTGAGAGAGAGTGAAGGTTACAATGGAAAAACTGGAGTAGGGGTGGGTGGTGAACATGCAGAAGGAGTAACAAATAATTTGATTAAAAAAAATGGTCAGACACAGGAGTATCAAGACGATTATATGTGGTGCAGTTACGAGTGAAGATAAGGTCAAGCGGTTTCCCTTCTTTGGCGGTGGGAATTAATCTCCTGGTGGTTGAACAAGGACATAAGAACTAAAAAGTCAGGTGCTTAAGGTTTGTCTATGTGGATGTTAAAGTCACAATAACTAAGCATGTTAAGTTCTTTAATGAAATTGCCCAGTTGATCTAGCGGGCTATAGATGACAACTAAATGATTTTTTGCTGAATTTGTGATAGTAATTGCATGATATTGGATTGATTATTGATATTGATGATTGATATTCTCTCTGATATTGCAGAGAGAAGGCAGTTGAATGAGTAAATTACTACTAGAGCACAAAATTGTTCACAAGAGAGAGTTCTTCATAGAGCTAGTCAGTTTATTATGCTCTCAAAACACATACGATTGATGCATTTAACTTTAAAATGTACAAAATGTTCCATAGTCTAAGTAAATCCTTAGGGAAATATTGTAAGGGGACATGAATATTACCTGTACTTTGCCTCTTGTCTTGTGTGGGCAAATTGTTAATGTAAATAGGTATTTCAGTAATTTAGCTAAGTAGAAGGATTTTAATTACCAGATTCCATGTCTGCAAAACAAATAATGTAACAAAATATTGATAACTAACAATATTAATTTTGATTCAAAATCAAATTGAATTGCAACCATATAAATAACAATGAAATCCAATTGCCAAATCGGTCGCAATACCCAGCTCTAGTTACAAAATACTCATAGTAATAGAATGTCTAAAGTGGGTTATCGAAATAAAGTGTTAATAACTGTAACCCCCCTGATGAAGGGAATGATGTGACACTAGGGGTTTGACCTTAGGAGACCAATTACTCAGCTTCTTTTATAAAAGGCCAATAAAAATTGATGAGTGAAATTTGCAATAATACCATAAAATGTATATTAGCATTAATAACTGGAAAGATAAACAAGTTAAATAAATGTGTCTTTGAGTCATCATTTGACTTGTTTTATTGAAAGCAATATTAACAAAGTATATCTTTTAATGTATGTCAGCCGTATCTTCGTAGTGAGCGAGCCAATTGGGACAGTGGCAAGGAACCAAAACTCCAATGATGTTGTAATGTATTTTGGAGAAACTATAAGTTCCCTTTTGATGGAACTCAACACCGCGTCTGGTTTGACGCTATGCCTTTGTTGTGACTGGTTTGAATTTAGACTGAAGTGTGAATGTGCTCATTTTTAAGACTAATGGATAATATAAAGTTATAAAAGTTTTATCACAATAACAATGCAAAGGCGGATGAATTTAAACAAAGGAGAATCCATCAACATTCCTCTCACAGTCTTCTGTATCATAGTTGGGTGGGAGAGGTGTGCCCTCAGTGCACCAGGATAACAAAGGAACAGAACTCATTGTGCTACTTCCCTTCTCGATCTCCCTTCTCGATCTTTATTACAAAGCACAAAGCTTATACAGGCAGACTTTTTGAAAACAACATAGACGTACAATATAGGGTCATAAAACATGTCTCTGGATGCTACAATGGATATACACAAATATACCACAAATGGGTGCAAAAATTAACATTCTAAAGAAACATTAAGACTAGGTGTTAAGGACAAAAAGATTAAAACACATATTACCTTTATCACAATCTATAATATAGCAGTATGTGAATGTAAACTGTAATCAAAGTTGTAAATCTGAAAGTGCACAATAATGTTATTGTCTCCCAAAAAAAAGAATTGAATTTGAACCACCTTAAGTCGTCATCTACTCAAATATTCAACCTTGTTTGTATATACATCACAGCGTAAAGAGGAGCAGATTGTCCAGATAAGCTGACACTTTGACACTCTAGTTATTCTCAGCAGAATGTACATCTGCTGAAAACCTTTGGAGCTAATGAGTGCCTGAAAGTAATTGTTAAACATTTGAATTCTATGCCCTAATAGGCAAAACTAATTGTCTGTGTACCAGGTAGACGCTTATATGAAAATATGCATCCTTCAGATCAACTGTCATAAACTAGTCATTGGAACAAATAAAGTGAAATAGCATTTTTAACCTCATTAGTGGATGGGGAGAAACAACCAGGGTTGGGCAGATATGCATTACAGTAATAACATGACTTTTCTCAGTAATGGGTGTGATGATGAACAAATAAAATGTCTGTAATAAAATTGCAGTTATCAATCAAAAAGGCTCGTTACAACTTAACTTATGTTGTGGCAACCCCTACTGATTTGCAATTTATTATTACTTACAAGTTTCCTCCTGTTATTGCAATTACCTATTCTCATCTGAATTTCAGAGGGGGCACATCTTAAATGACCCCATACATGTTAGCTGCATCTCATTTCGAAAATAATGAAAATAAAAATCAATTAGACTAACCCTCAAGGGCCCCCTTTAAATGAACATAAAAATTTGGCTAAATATATATATATACTTTATATATATATATATATATATATATATACTTTCCTCATAATATTCATTTTGTCCTAAATCCAATAGTCTGAATCTCAAACTGGTGCTCACAAAGCGAGCTGTACCATTAAATAGATTTTATTTTAAGCACATGCCCCTCAAAAGGTCTGTGCATGGCCCTAATAAGCCTTCAGTACTGTTTTGGTTCCTTGCCACTGTCAACCAGTTGGCTTGCTTACTGGAAGACTGCTGACATTGAATAAGAATAGGGTTTTGCAAAAATCATTTTCAATATAATATTCAAACTATAGACTTCAACACTGTTTATTTTTTATTTTATTTTGCGTATACTAATGCACACTGCATGGTATTATTGCAAATTCTGCATGCATATTGTAATTCTTTTATTTTTTATATAATTTACTCTTTCAAAGAGCAATTCTTCAGTAAACTAGAAAGTTTGGTTTAATATTATACATGTCATTTATCATGTTTATCATGTTATTCATAAACTTTTGGTATTGTTAAATAGTATGGCTAACATACAAAAAAACCAAATTATTAATAAACTTGTATTATGCATGTATTACCATATGTATATATTTACATATATATATGTAAATTTTCCTTTTCTGCACTGACAGAATTAATTGAAGTAAATGAATTGAAGTAAATAAGACAATTCCTGTTTCCATTTTTAACATAAGTGTATTGCCGCACCATGGCAACACAGTTTGGGATAACAAAAATCTCTTTCACAATTTAGCATCTTAAGTGTCTTGGCAGGATGTTTACCAAGTTTGGTCACAATCACATGAAATCCCTAGGAGAAGTAATTAAAAGTTTCCAGCATGTACTAACTTGTACTTGTTTCATTTCTTCTCTTGCTTCCTTTATAATTGCACCTGTCTGTGCACGTGCGTGACCTAGATTGTAAGGAAGGTGGTCCGGAGAAGTAAAGGGGAGGAAGGGGGTCCGGAGCTGATCCTAGAAGGGCTGCCACAGGACATCATTGAGCCAGACGTTGATGGAGAGCAGTACATGAGCTATGCCATCCTGGGCCATGACAGCAAGGTGGGCTTTTGAGTTAGAAGGACTTTAGTTGGCTGAACTTGGTATACATTGGCTGGTTTGGTATACATAAAGACTGGATAATATTTTTTATGCGCTATATCTAAAAAATAGTGTTTTGAGAGTAGTTTACCAGAAAAACCCACATAAACTACCGGTCAAAAGTTTGGTTTCACTTGCCTGAAATGGTTGTCATGATCTTAAAAGTCTTCAATCTGAAGGTGTTCCTTGTCTCAGGGCAGCTGTTTTCACAATGATTTCCTTTTAAAACCTTTTTAGTTGTAGCTCAGAGCCAGGGAATTTCATCCAAAGGCCAGTCCCCAATTTCAGATAAGCGTTGTGGGCTTTGTACTCCTTCTATGTAACTCAGATCCTAGTTTCTTACCTTGGGTCCCACACTAGGTAAGTACTGTGCAAGATGCTAACAACAAGCTTCCTGTCTGGGTTAGGCTGCGGTCTTGGATGTCTATCCAGCCCAAGTGGTCATCATCTCGATTGGCACATCAATTGCCTCAACTTGATGGCTGTATTTCTGTCCTTGACATACTTCCTCCAGCAGCTAAGGGGCTACCATGTCCTAGTACAGGTGGACAACACCTCAATGGTCACCCATATAAATCACAAACTATGCTTGCATCGCCTGAACAGGTTAGCATGGCTGGTTGTGCTCTGGGCACAGGACAAGTTCCTGTCCTTCAGGCCAATTTATATCCCAGGTGATTGTGGGAGCAGACATATTGCCAAGCAGGCTGAGATGCATGGACAATGAAAACCCCACCCCGAGATAGTCAGCCAAGTTTGAGAAAGGGGATTTAACCAAGCAGACTTCTCTGACTCCTCCAGTCCCCCTGGGCCTGGATGCCATTGCTTTTGTCCCAGACTGTGTCTACATTTTTTCCCAGTTGTTCTGCTCCTGGGAGTCATAGCCAAGATCCATCAAAAAGGGTGTCGCCTCTTGCTTATAGCGCTGCAAAACGAGTTGTCTTAGGGCTCATCCCCTGCTACTCTCAGGTTTTTTGTGGCTGCTACCTCAACCTGTCATGCTCTGATTTATGGAGTCCCAGTCGGGAAATGCCCTTTGATTGCTTATTTTATTCCAGTAGCTAGGCAGCTCAAGCTGCCCATGCAAGTTAGAGAGACCCTTCCTGGGACTTAGCCCCCTTGAGCCTTGGATAGAGTCCCCTTGAACCTTATAAGCTCCTGACTCAAAAACGGTCTTTCTTTGTGGTCTGACTCTAAAATGGTCTTCTTCACAGCTGTTATTTGTTTAAAGAGAATTGGGGATTTGCAGGCTCTGTCTGTCTTTTAGTCCTGTTTAGACTTTGCCTCTGGACGCATAAAAGCTATTCTGTGCCCTCATCCCTACTATCTTCCTACAGTTCTGTGGCATTGGTATTCCCGTTCCCATTAGCATTATGAAATGCAGCATCAAGTTTAGCTTTTGAAAGGTTACTTGACTGTAACCCTGTTCTCTGAAAATGTGTGAATGAGATGCTGTGCCTTATTGCTGCACTGTGAGCATGTCTAGAAAGTTATCACTTAAAGACGTGTTTGTTTCACAGAAATTTATAGCCTCTGTAGAAATGCATTCTGATGATGTCATTTCTGGAGTTTATTTAACCCAAGTTCTTGCCGTGTTTGACAAACATGCTTCACAACTGGTCGAACAAAGAATGTTCCTGTTAGCGTTATACAGCATCTCATTCTTGCTTTTTCAGGAAACAGGGTTACAGTCATGTAACCTGAGACGGTTTAATGAGTTTAGTATCATTTACAAATATGGAAACTATATTAATAATAAATAAGTAATCCTAAACTTTTGACTGGTGGTGTATAAGCATTTGTAAATGCCAGAGAATAATAGTACTCTTTGGAAAATGTAAGAGGAATGCGGGTCTGTGGAAACCTTAAACCTATGTTTGTATCACAATTATGGCACTCTTTTTGTTATGAAGTAGAACTGTGGGAATAATGTAAATAAAGGCAGCATAACATCTTTTATCAGCTTTATTAAAACACCATAAAGAAATATAAAGAATGTTCTAAAAAATTAGTAATATTAATTGGAGGGCTAAGATGTTAATTTTTAAAGGATTAAGTCTAACTTGTGATCGTTGTTTTGGCTATGTTCGGAATAGCACCGTATACAAATTTTCAGTTTGTATAGAATACCCAGATCATCTACTACAAATGTCTCTTTGTCAGATATGGCATATACAAAAGTGACTGCATGGAATAATGTATTCCACAATACAATTCACTTTTGACATTGCATGTCTTTTAACTTTGCAATTGTAGCATGTAACAAAAAAACAAAAAGCAATATAAAGACTTTATTATCTTTTTTGGCTTACTGGGCTACAGTTTAAACAATTTACAAAAAACAATGTGATTAGAAATTCAAAACTTGTGGTCGTGACACTGTTACATACTACTGTTTAAAATGTTATTTGTGCCATGAAGCATAGCCTACAGTTCCCTTTCGAGGGGGTTAATGCTAGGCAGAGGCAGAGCAGAAGCTGCACTCGTGGGGTTTGCAGCTTGATTTGGCGGAGGAGCAGCGTAAGAAGGGCTCCGCCTTTTCTCTCATGCTCTCCGCCGAGCGCACGCTGCCCATGTGCAAATATAATATATGTAATGTCCTTATATAAACCTACTAAAATTCCCTATATTGACGTATAAATTCCCCATATATATTATAAATATATATTGTATGTAAATGTATATACACATATGCGCAGCAGGTCAGGCTGGTACGTCCTTGCACACTTTGAAGTTTTGCAGGCATACCAGGCAGACCTGTTTAAAGACCTGGACCAAGGTGGGGGATTACAACCAGATGCAGTTCAAGGAGCTCCTTCCCACCAAGCCCAGGTAGCATTAGTATCAGGTGCTCCATCCATTTATTCTTTTAAATCTTCTGCCTACTGGCAGAGACCTAGGGGGGTTGGGAAGCACACGCACGCAGCCCAAAAGGAAGTTCGATCTGAGGACTTTTCTTCAAAGGCTGACACCAACAGCACTAAACCGGGGACTAGCCCCATGAAGGAGGGTTCCTGTGCTCATCAACATCTTGTACCAAATCTACCCCAGCAGCAGACAGAGGGTACAGAACTTAGTTTGGCTTCCGTCCTTCTTGCTTCAATGGAGTCTCGCAGACTATAGTATTAGGAGAGCAGCATCTTTGCAATCTTGAGCTCCAAAGAGCTCAAGATTCTATTGGCAAAAGGGCCTATAGAACGCGTTCCCCCCTCACATAAGGGATCTGTTCTATTATAGCCAATGTTTTATAGTTCCCAAGAAGGACCGGGGGCTGCATCCAATTCTTGATCTACGTCACTTGAATCTGTCTCTGAGGAGATACATATTCAAAATGTTAACGTTCGAGCAGTTTGTCAAATTCAGCCTGAGGACTGTTTTTTCATGATAGATCTAAAGGATGCATACTTTCACAAGTACATGTGAAATACATACACACACAAAGTGTCCCAGGTTCACTTTCTGTGGCAAAGCTTACCAATATTAAGGGCTTCTTTCGACCTAGCCCTATCGCTACGCATTTTCATTAAGAGCATGGATGCAGCTCTGGCTCTCTTGAGACTCCAGGCTATCCACGTTTAAATGATATAGACATCCGGCTGCCAAGAATTAGCTACACAGCATTGAGATGTTGTGTTAGCTCATATGAGGTGCTTACGGCAGAGACAAAAGGCCAAGAAAAACATGCTTTCTTCAGTTTAGAGAACTACTTTTCTAAGGGTAGTTTTGGACTTGTGCCTCCTGCACATGTGGAGTCAATACTTGCTGCTGTGGGCAGTGTTTGGCTAGGCCAGCACCTAACAGTTTTTCAGATTCAGAGGCAACAGCCTCAGGACTCGGCGGCCGAATTCCATTGGGCCTACTTCATATGAGACTATTACAGGTTTCTATTTCCCGGTTTCTCACCTTAGGTCCTACTCTTGGCTAAGGAAAAATGTGTTTCATCCCAAAATCCATCCGCTAAGGGTGGTAAGGGTTATGCACTGAGGGCTTTCTATGTGGCTCAGACCCCAGTTTCTTACCCTGGGTTCCACTCTACGAGCGTTATTTCATCGCAGGATTCTTATGACAGATGCTTTCCTTATGGGCTGGGGTGTGGCTCTTGATGGCTGCCCAGTCCATGGTCAGTAAGAGGGCCTTCATCACTCCTGGATGAAATGAGAAATTGCACTCCTGGATGAAATGATGAAATGAGAAACTGCATGGAAATGGGGGCAGTGTTTCTGGCTCTGAAGCACTTCCTCCTACATCTCAAGGGCCAACACATTTTAGTCCATACGGAAAACACCGTACTTGAATCACCAAGGAGGGATGCGTTCATGCCACCTGTTAAGGCTGGGACAGCAGATCCTTCTTTGGGCAGAGACCAGGGTGCTGTCCATCAGAGCGATGTATATCCCAGGGCTTGCAGCTCTTTGTGTCATGGTGTGCGGCGACACCACATTGATCCGGTTCACTGCCCTGTTGGTTTAGTGTTGGAGTCTTTTAAGACCACCTTTTTGTAGGATTGGTTCCAACCACCCTCAAGGTTTATGTGGCTGCCATGTGTGCAAGCCACAAACCTATTGATGGATCCACCCACTGGTGTCTAGTTTTCTACGTGGTGCCAGACGGCCTTTCTGTCACACGCGGGTCCCTTTTTGGGACCATACTATTGTTTTATAAGGTTTATCTTCGGCTCCATTTGAGCCAGCCTTGAATAAGTTTCTGAAACCTAAGGTGGCTCTACTCTTGACTCTTACATAGCCCAAAAGGTTTAGATTTTGCCCCTGGCTTCGTTAAAGCCATTTTGCACGCTAGATCAGATTATATCCTCAGGGTGCCTGCTGTGGCTGGTCACCCAGTGGTACTTTAAGCCTTCTGTCCTCCACTTTTTGATTTGCCTAAACAGGAAAGGCTTCATTTGTTGTGTCCGTCCAGTTAGAGCTTTGAGGATCTATGTCCACCGCTCAGGCAAGTGGCATAAGACCTCTCAGCCCTTAGTCTGTTTTGGTGGCAGCAACAGAGGTAATGCAGTTTCAAAACAAAACTTATCTCACTAGATCACAGATGCTATTACACTGGCCTACAAGGCCTATAACCTTGTGTCACCTTTGGGCATTAAAGCCCATTTTTCTTAGGGGTGTAGCATCACCTAAGGCTGTGTTTAGGGGAGTCATGCTTGTCATGCTTGTGCTACGGCAGGCTGGACCTCTCAAAATATATTTGATTTTACTTGAATTCAACTCCAGGTGCTCAGGTCCTCCTGAGTTGACAAGTCTAACTCTGCTCCTGATGTTTTTGTGCCAATGTTTCACAGCATCTGGGGCAGGCCTTCCCTCATTGTGGCGTAGTGGGTATTATCTTTCCCCACAGATTTCCTCGACACGTCGAGTTTCTTGACAGGAAACAAATGACTTGAATCTGATAATGTATTTTGCAGGTGCCTTTTAAAGTTACGCATTTGGCAGACGCTTTTATCAAAAGCAACTTACATTGTTTCTGAGTACGTGCAATTCCTGGGATTGAACCCATGACCTTGCCATTGTTAACGCCATGCTCTAACCACTGAGCTACAGGAAAGCTAAATTACTTTGACCTACCTATAAATAGGCCTGATTTTACAAATGTTCAGACTCGGGCGCGCCTAAAGCGCTTCCCCCATAGTGTCAAGCCTGATGCAGTCTTCTATACTTTTTAAAGTTGGCATTATTACATTCTTACCATGGCATACTATACATCTTTGAAAATAAATTGTATAGCCTGTATAGATGCAACAACATTACAAGTTTAGTTCCTATGTTATTCTTTATGGACATTTGTTAATCTTGATTGATAATTGTTCATTATTCTATCAGAATTTTCTCTGTACTAGGCTCTGTTTAATTAATGTTGTCATTGAATTTGTTGTATATGAATGTGTCTTTCTGTGTTTTATGATGTTCTTGTCCTTTAATAATGCTATTTTTTCTTTCTAAATGACTTATCTATTTTCCATTCTCCTCTTCCTGCTGTTTTCTTTTGTATTTGTTAATGCACATTCTGTTTATTTTACCTTTGTCTTATTTTCTGTTTATTAACACTTAATTTTTCTTCTTCTTCATCAAACCCATTATTTTAACTCTTGTTTCACCCCGTTTATTCATTTATCCTGGATGCCATTCCCTCCTGTCCTGCCTTTCATCTGCTCTCCACTATAGACAGATGTTGTGGATGTGAACAGAGGAGGTGCTCAAATAGTAAAATGTGCCAGTCTGCGGAGAGTAAAACAGTGAGTTTCGCTTGCTTCTCCCTTCACGTACCTTTCTGCACATTTGTATGAGATGTTGTCACAGTTGTTATGGATTTAGACTTTTTAAACTTGATTATCAAAGGCTAAGAATATTTAAAAAATCAATATTTATGCTCCCTTCTATAATACACTAAAGGTGTATAAAGATATAAAACCATATTAAACTTTTTTTCTAATGTGCCTGTACATTTTTCTGATGTACAGGCACATTAGAAAAAAGTTTAATATGTACCATATGTACACCATGACACAGTACTTTGTTTGTTGGAAACTAATAAGAAAAATGTTATTAGCATTCTTTAGCAAGAATTCAAAATTATGCTAGAAACTCTAGTAAGATCCTGCACAGGGATGCACAGATCCTGCGCTTTTAATATACTTTTTTTAAAACTACAAATAAGAAAGTATACTTTCAGTATACTATGTATGTACTTCTGGGAAATTTCCTTTTGTACATCTTAGAAAAAATCTTCAAATTATACTTAAATATTTTTGAGTAATATTTATACTTATACTTAAGTATATTTGGTCTGTAATTTTTCTCTTTACTCTTTTACTCTTGTACTCTTACTGCTTGTGTTAATTGAGTAAATCTGACAAATTGGTTATTACCTTAGAGTAGTAGAAAAATGCAAAAATAAACATAGACATGTAAAATAGACTAAATATAATAAAATATACTAAAAGAGCCTCCTATGAACGGCATGCATCTTTCGATACGATCATGTATCATTTTAAAAATATCTTTCCATTTATGTGTTTCTGCGTGTGGTAGCGGTCAGGTCGTGCTCTCATTGTGAGAGCATGCCCATCTCAATGCTCTGGATGAGGATCAAATGTTGATGAAATGTTGACGGCTATGCTTGCTTGGGCAGCTGCGGCTATTGGACCGGAGTGGAAACCCCCGGCCAGTCCAGAGCGCTTGCGGCTATATGATTGGTTCCTCAGGGCCGCACAGGAATCCCAGTCCTTCAAAGAAAGGCACCAGGGAAAGTCACGGAAGGCATCTTTTTTCTGCCTGAAGCCACTTCCCTGCCTCCACTATCACTACCCTCAATGGAGGGGGGATGGGAAGTCTCCGCCTTGCATGCCATGGTCATCCTGCAGGTTCACCTGCCAAAGAGCTTAAGTAGCTCCACAAGGGTAGTTCTGAGCCGGGGATAATGCAGGAGCTGCAAACAGCAACTGACCGTGCCACAAAAAAGGGATGGTGTGGCCAAACGATGTCCACATTGGTGGTCCAGGCATGCACAGTCCCTGCTACAATGCCTAAACCTGGTCAGGGTTGAAACAGACGTCCCACTGAAACTTTTTCAGAAGCTCCTGGAGCATATGACATCCACAGCCATGGTCACTCTGTCCCGAGGTCGGCATGGTGCCATGGCACACACCGTGTGATTGTCACACCATCATGCTGTCTAACCTTTAGCCCCAGGTCAGGCATTGCCTTTCTGTGGGCTGGGGTTCCCTTAGAACATGTGTCCAGGCATGCTGTTGTAACAACAGATGCTTCCAAGATGGGCTGGGGTGCTGTGTGCAACAGGCCAGGACCTAAAACCCTATGACAAACATCAGTTGCCCTGAGTTGTTGACAGTGTTTTTAGCCATGCACCAGATTCATCCTTTGGGACCAGCATGTGCTACAGACTGCAAAGTGACTGTGGCACACATCGATCACCAAGGCATTTTATCCACATGTTGCAGGTTTTGACTCCGCCATGTCCTGCTCTGGAATCAATAGTGACTCAGGTTGCTTTATGCTACCTACATTCCGGGTAAGCTCAACCGTTGTGCCGACATGCTCTCATGGCATGGAAAAGGCAGCTTTCAAGCCCAGGAGAGTGGAGACTCCATTCCCAGCCCATCCAGCTGATTTGGAGTCAATTTGGGGAGGCACAGGTGGACCTGCTTGCCTCCCAGGAGTCCTCCCACTGCCTGCTGTTTTTCTGGCCTCAGGGTCTGCACAAGTACTTGTTTCCCCCTGAACATTGTGCAAGGTCAGGGAAGAAGAGGAGCAGGTCTTGCTGGTTGCACTGTACTGGCCCACCCAGATATGGTTTTCAGACCCAATGCTTTTCACGACAGCTCATCTCTGGATTCCCTAGAGGAAAGATCTTCTATCTCAGGGACAGGGCACTGTCTGGCACCCGCACACTGACCTCTGGAACCTCCATGTGTCCCACCCCCAGGAATGGTGTGGTAATAGTGCCCACCCCCAAGTGTGGTGGGCACTATTACTTAGGCAAGGGCTCCTTCTTCCAGATGGAAGCCTTTTTACTGACTGGTGTTCTTGCCATGGGGAAGTATTTCCTTACTGCAGGAAGTGTTGGAATAGAGGTTGTCCCCTTCCACCCTAAAGGTGTACATGTCCGCTATCTCTGCTCATCACCTAGCCCTCGAAGGTAAGAATGTAGGAAAGCAGGTCATCAGGTTCCTAAAGGGTGCCCGGAGACTTAACCTGCCAAGGCCACCCCTCCTTCCCTCTTGGGACCTTTCCACAGTCCTTTCTGGTCTATGGGGAGCCCCTTTTGAGCCACTTGAGTC